>JAUEJK010144475.1:0-11115 GCA_032274865.1 Eryngium alpinum
AAGGCTGGACTTATGTAATCAAAAGTATTCTCAAGTAATCCAAATATTTATATAAAATATATCATCTTCTCCAACAATATGTTCATATTTTTAAGCACCGGTTGAGGGGGCACAAACACTTCAAAAAGATTGAATAAGCTGACTTGGACTGTTTTGAAACATTAGTACATCGTTTTTCAATTCGGCAAGATCAACGTAATATATGAGACATGGTACAAGGTAAGGGACAATTGGGCTTGCCTTTGTGCCTCAATCTGGGATGTGTTAGTTTTATAGCTTCTTGCTGGCTTGCTAGTCTTTTCCCACTTTTTAACTAATGGTGTACATTAATGTTTCTATCGTTGATTTCAGACAGGTGTTTCTTGTTAATGGATAATTTTTGGGACGTGAAATTTTGAATGATTTCGGGAGGCCTACATCTATCTATACATGTATATTATATATAACATATCATATGTATTAGATAAATCCAAAATTAGTGTACATATAATTCTCCCCTGTTAGGAGGATGTTTAATATGAATATCATGCAGTTTGTTAATATATATAATTGTTAGATATATGTTTTGTGACATTTTGTTGTGATTATGTAATAGGCAAGATCCATTTTCATAGCATTTTGAAGAAAACACTGAAAATTGTTGCACCAAATAGGGGACTTACCATTCTCTTAGGCAGGAAACCAGATACCCTTTCTTGGAGGTACCCATGGAGGTACCCAAAGTCACTCTTTACCTTAAAATTTGTTGCACCAAATAGGGGGTTGCCAATTTCTTAGGGTAAGAAATCAAATACCCTTAGAAGTGGAATCCTACCCCGAGATGCAACAATTTTGAAAATGACGAATGTGTGCCACCAGAAGTGTTAATGCTTTCTGGACCGCAACAAATGTAGCAGTCATGGATGAGTTAATTGGGTCAGAAAACTAAAGATAACAAGGACTCAGCCTGAGAGATCAAGATGATGATGTAACAATCAAGCCCGTGATCCAGAAAAAAATCTACTTAGTTAAGACACACATGCAAATATGCAATCTAGAAACAATTAGACTCTTAATTAATTATCATAATGTATTCTTATATAATTATGATGTTCAAATTATATTGTGAAACTTAATGGTTAAATTATTTTTCAAGTCTATTCGCAAAAAGCTACTTCCTTCGATCGGAAATACTGCTCCAACACATAATCAAAAACATTCATCTTTCATCATATATTTCCACTAGTTTTATGTTTTCCTCAGGTTACTAATGCAGTTATGATTGCGAGACAAGTAAAAGCTACTCTTTTGCTACCTGTTGTTATTGGAAACGAGGCGGAAATGAAGATGTTGGTGGGTAGACTTCGTAACACTACATATTCTTATGATGCTTTACATTCAGTCAGTAGCTTAAGATTAGAAAATATATTTAAGGCTGATTTGGAATTGGGATCTTATAATGAGTGTCATAATCCTCAAGTACTGCAGGTTTGATGTTAACTTGGTGACGGTTTACAAGTTACCCTGTGTCATTTAGTTTTCACAAAGAGAATCTGGTAGACCTTATTTTAAAGTTAATTGCCATTTCAATAGAAGGTTATTATTATAGGATATTTGATATTCTGATATGGTAATTTTCTATACAAATAATGAATCTTATAAGGTGTGGCCAAAGGAAACTTGGTTAGCTGGTATATTAAATTCTTACCATTGTAATTAACTTTCATTGTTTTTTATAGTTCTTATACACGATACATGTTTTATCAAATTGTACAATCCAAGTGGTAATATATAAACTTTTTTATTTTAACTTCTAATCGGAAGTTGACAATAAATATATCTTTAGCTTTTATTACTTCTGAAGTTGCAAATTTATTGAATCCTCTCAATGAACCAAGTGCATACATAACCGCCTTAAACAATTACAAAAACAACCACAATGTTAATAAAATTGCCAGAATCATTTGCTTTGATTAAATTAAATGCTGTGCGTCTTTTATTTTTGACCTGCTTGTGGTGCTGCAAGATTTGGTTTCATGAGGCAAGGCCAGATGCCTGAAATCAGACATCTGAACAAAAATCCTCGCGCTTCTATTCATGTGGCTAAAGAAGCATGGTCTGGAGGAGCTAGAATTCAGATACAACGGGCTGGTCTGATAGTAAATTAGTGAAGAGAGTTCCGAGGGCAGCAGCTCCCCTTATCCATTTATGGAGATGATGCTTCGCGCGCATGATCTACTAGGGAAACGGTAAAAAGATCTGACAAATGCAAGTAAGGAATCAAACCTCTTGGTTTTAAATTGGAGGTAACTTAACCTTATGATTTTGGGTGAGATATTTCTGTCAGTTAATTTTTAAGACATTCGAGGCAATTTCTCAAACCGGAGGCATATAAATAATCAAGAATTTTAAATCTACTAAATATGCCTGACAACAACTCAGTATTTTGAGTTATAAGCTGTAAAGTAGTATATTGACAACCCTATTTATGAATCTTTGGGTCTCTTATACTTTATAAGACTTTTAATATGACTGACATTTTATATATTATCTGAAAAATTATTAAAATGATTAGAAGTTCTTGTGAAAACAATATAATTTATAATAATATTAGAACTATATTGGTACTGATGACTTATATAAGGCAGTTTTTTAATGTGACAAACAACAATACATCTTGAAACTGAAGATGGCATTTGCAATCCGCACATAGCGATTACTGTAAATGAATATTTCCTAAGGGTATGTTTGGATCGAGGTTGAGGACGGAAGGGTTAGGTAGTGTTAAGTCCTTAGCTTCGCTAACTCCTCAATTTTTGTCACCTGCACAAATGAACACACATCACTAGATGGATTCTGGCCCCCGTAACACCCAAACCTCTCGGATGAGATTTCTAGAGAGAATGTAATGGTAGCGTAACAAGTGTGTAAACCTTTTATGCATATGTCTTGGGTATTTATAATCTCAGAGGTTTCAGCTACCACGTTTTGTTATGACGTAACTAACTTGGACTTCTGTGCATTTTAACTTGCTTCTTTATACTCTTAATCTCTTCGTTTTTTTCACTTACTTTTTATACAAAAGCCCAAGATAATTGAGATTAAGCCCAATATGCCAAAGATAAAAGTAATTTGCATAATGTGTACCTGCACTTTACAGAATCTAGCACTTTGTGTACCGTATTTTTCAATTAACATTTTGTGTATCTGTACATGGACTTTATTTGCAGTATGTGTACCATCCGTCAATTCCTAATTAAGGCCGTCCGTAATTTATGAAACAAGTAAGGGTAAATTATGGAACAAATTTTGAATAACTCTATTACTCTCTTCATTCCTGTTAAAATTTTATTTATAACTTTTGATTGCTACTTTTATTTTTATAGTAAATATTAATTAAATAAGAAATAATGTCCTACTTAAATATTAATCGTTTGTTAAGTAATTTGATATTTAAAAATAAATTATAATTCAAATTAAATAAGAAGTAATGTATTACTTCAATATTAAGTATTTCTCTCATAATTTTAATTAAATAAGAAGTAATATTACGGACTACCTTATGATATAACGGTCGCTATACACATTGCAAAAAAACTCAAAGTGCAGGTACATAAAGTGTTAACTCAGAACGGTACACAAAGTGATTGATGCTATAGAGTGTAAGTACACGTTATGCAAATTACTCCAAAAATAATAGAGACTAAGCCCAACAGGTAGAGTAGAGAATGAAGAAAAAGGTTAGGTTGGTGTAGTATGGTTCAACCCTTGATTTGGTTGGGCAGATAAAATTCAGTGGTGGAATGCTTTGTTTGGATTTAATATTAGGTAGCTAGGTAAGGGTTATATAAAATTTTAAAGAATTTATTTTAAATTTTAAGAGAATAAGTTTTACTGTTGAAAAAGAATTGGCAGTCAACTACTTTATAAATTTATTTTAAAATAAAATCTGATAATATATAAAACCAATTCTACTATTTAATAAAATTATTTTTTAACTAGAAAATGTGACAAAGAAATTATGAGTATCTAAGAATTCATATATTTGTTAAACTATTTATTGAATATATCAGAAATAATATAGCATTAGTATTATAATTTAATTACATATAATAATAATAAAATATAACATAGTATATAGTATATATATAAATATAAGCAAAACCATTTCCACCGTCTCTTGTAACACACCCTACCTATCCTCACCACCGTCACCAGATTAACCACACCATCACATCCACCGCTAGCCATAATTGGTGGCGTTCATTGTCACCACTTTTATCTGCCACCGCAGCTCACTGAGGGATCTAAAATGTTTGATCATTTTCATCAATTCATCAATTCATCGATGTGACCGAGGAAAATTGTCTGAAGGCATTTTCATCTGCTTAATTCCTGGGAGTCATGGAATCAGAAGGTTTCTGTTTCTTCCTGATACAAGTACGGTATTATTTATTCGTCTAAAAGGTAATTTCTATAATTCTATTTCCTCCGTTTATGTCCAGATCTATTGGTGCTTGTTGATGATTGGTTGTAGTCATTGTTGGTTGATTGATTATTTAATTGGTTGTGTTTAGATTCTTGTTTACGAAACCTATATTTCTATTTATGTGTCCGTTTATTAAATTTACACTGCATTACGCTCATGATCTCCCTTGATCCCTATTCCCAAAGTTCTTCTGTTTTCATTTCCTATTACTATCTAGATCTGTTAATTGACTAGCCATATATGGTGCACTAACACACACACACACTAATCTACACTAACATACACCCAATGTTTTTAGAAACAATGGTTCATTTTGCCCACTTTTATACGTTATCCCTAACACATACAAAGACAAAGTAAAGAGCATTTCTCCTTATATACTATAATTATTGTATTACTAGACTCAAGAATTGAATTACGTCTCAGTCTGAAAGATTATCGAATTCGCCATTTTACAGCTTCACGTAGTATTGTTGTGCACATGTAATATTTCTACGTAGTGTTCTATTTTCCATATGGATGCTTTACTTTTATTGAGTATTTAAATTAAATAATACTTCCTCCATCCCAAATTGACCGAGCTTCTTTACTTTTTTGGAAATCCCAAAATGGGTAAACCTTTCTACTTAAAGTGAAAGATTAATACTAAAGTGATTAAATTTTTTTCTATCTTACTTAATAATCTTAAAATGCGTGCAAAAATGAAGAGGCCACTCAAATTGGGATGGAGAGAGTTCATTTCAAGTTGACTTGGAGTTTGAAATATTATAAAATTATGTCATGGTCCTCAAGTAGTTACATGTTGCGTCTTCCACCATGCCCCAAATATTTTGGTCTTACATGGTGACAATTACAAATTATCTGGCTAATGTATCATTGAGTTTTCAAATCACGAATCTAGTAAAGACCTTCTTGAACATATCATTTTAAGTTAGACCCATACTAAATGGAAACTGACTGCTCTAGTTTGTTAACACTCTCTATAAGAGAAGAGTGATATGGGCTCGTCTGATTACTTCAAGGACCCGTTTGGATAGTAGGATTTGAATTGAAATGATAAAATCATGTCAATTTACCTGTTTGATAAATAAAAATACTTGGAATTGGGTCAAAATTCCGTACTATTTCACAATACTATGTTTTAGGAATTTCGATTGCGAAACATATCAATGTCATTTTAAGTTTCATTCGACCATAATCTTCCCCTATTTTTCAAGTCTATTCGCAAAAAGCTACTTCATTCGATCGGAAATACTACTCCAACACATAATCAAAAACATTCATCTTTCATCATATATTTCCACTAATTTTATGTTTTCCTCAGGTTACTAATGCAGTTATGATTGCGAGACAAGTAAAAGCTACTCTTTTGCTACCTGTTGTAATTGGAAACGAGGCAGAAATGAAGATGTCAGTGGGTAGACTTCGTAACACTACATATTTTTATGATGCTTTACATTCAGTCAGTAGCTTAAGATTAGAAAATATATTTAAGGCTGATTTGGAATTGGGATCTTATAATGAGTGTCATAATCCTCAAGTACTGCAGGTTTGATGTTAACTTGGTGACGGTTTACAAGTTACCCTGTGTCATTTAGTTTTCACAAAGAGAATCTGGTAGACCTTATTTTAAAGTTAATTAACTCTCTTTGCTGATAGAAGAATGAAACCAGTCTCATCTGCTTCCAATTCCTATAAAAGGAATTATTTTGTCAATCATTTCGTGCTCAACCTAGGTAAAGTTAAGAAAGTCTAAAGTTCAAAATATCATCTTGGAATGAAGGGTCTAATTGCTGATTTCTACTAAACCTTTCTGATAAATAAGTAGTTGGATTGGAAGCCACATTTGTATCAGATTTAAATTGGCAACTAAGGCCTCACATGTTTGATTTTTCAGGGCATTTGGATAGTTATACAATGACTATCAATTCGTCACAAGCCTCAAGGGGGTACTGAAAATTGCATACCATCAATTCGTCACAAGCCTCGAGTACATGAAGTCAGTTTCATGTACGGTTGTGTTTGAAGCTCTCCGGTGGCAACCTGCATTGCAAGAACTCTTCGGCCCGGTGCTTAAGAAGCGAAAAACTATGAACCCCCGATCTGATGACCGAATTATTGCATTGGACCGGAGGACTGAAATATTACGAATGAAGAGGTGTCAGGGGAACACAGCTAATGGAAGCAACAATTGCTTCAGTGCAGAAAGGATTGGTCAATTCCTGAAGAGAATTGGTTTTGAGACAAATACCTCCATATATTTGACTCAAAATGGATGGGATTACCAATTGACAAATATCTATGGAAACACTTATATAAAGGTGACAGCGTTTCTTCTTTATTGGCATTGGTTGCAATTATAATGGGGTCGAATTAGAATTATGCTTCAGTTTAATATATGAAGATTTTTATTATCACTGTCCATTGCTTTTCGTATTGGAAAATATTTCTGATCTTTAATTTGGCAACATTGTTGGCATGGTTATTATAGCTCCATGGCAAGTTGCAACGCTAGTTAACTGCCATGACATCTAATTGTTAAGGTGCATGTAGTGGGGTTTATAAGGCATCTCTGGCGACAATATATAAGTCATAACTCGATTATATGGACAATTCTACTTCTTTATTGTCTCATCTCCGTCTTCTACATGCAATAAGTCATTAGCCCTTTTCGCCATCTTTTCAATTTCTAAATGTCTTGCCACCCAACAACCTGAACCCCCCAATATTTTGCACATTTCTTATATAAACAGTACCGTATCTCAAACATAGAAGTTCTAACAACTCTGCCCACATCAGAAGAATTGAGAAGTTAATCAATGCATGTATGAAAGCTTAATAAGCACTAGCCATAGAGACTGCTCTTATGGCGGAGAGATGCTTTTGACTCAACTTTGGCGTTGCTGCACCGATGTCGATAACTTTGGTTGTTGGATTAGTGCAAGATTTCCATCTACTCGGTTAAACTTAAAAATGGAAACACTTAGAAGTACTAGGATTACATCGGTAACTTAGAGCTACTTTCATATAGGAAAAAGGAACATGATGTACAATTGTCTAACTACAAGGGTTACGTTATACATTTTTAAATATGAGGGTTCATGTGTACATCTGTGGCAAACTATAACATCAAAAATGTGATACAGCCTTAATTTTAAGCAATTTAATGCTCGTATACAATTTTATACTGAGGATGTCTTAAAATAAGATTCCTCCCAACCCAGTGGCGAACTATTCCAAATTCACCGATAAGATTGACTTTTACATATGTAGTCACAGTGACGTATTTGTACCAATGGTCTCTCAACAATTTTATGCAGGTGTTCTAGGGAAGCGAACAGCATTGGGCAAGACACAAATTTTAGATCCTACTTTGGCTACTTCTTCGAACGCTGAAGATTACATATCGCCTTATGTATCGGAGAAGAGTCATCGGGCTCATTCTTGTTTCTGTTGAGTTTTCTCGAAGCAAGGAACAGTGGGGAAGAAAAATCAACCTATTCAAGTAAAATGTTAATATGTACAACAATATAGGTGGTCTGTACTTTCTGACTTCTGCTTTTTTACAATCCTGCTATCCTGCTTAATCTGTATTGAGATATGGGTGCTTCCTAGTTTTACTTATTGTTGGTGTTAGTGCTTTTGTTTATAAATATTTACACAACTTGTGCAATGTACTTTTCTACCTTCTTTCTTTCCCATATTTTCTTTTCTGGCCCGGGTTCTTTTGAAAACAATCCCCCCACTCATAAAATTAGGGGTAAGGTTGTATACATCTCACAATTTCCCGATCCTACTCAATAATGGGAAAAAGTAGTATTGTAGTTATTGTCACTTCTGTAGATATTGTGATGGATGTTAACATTATTGAACTCCTGTGTAGTTATTTCTCACTTAATTTTTGAAATTACTTATTGAATTGTCATATCAAAAGTAAAATACATCAACTATATCATATGTTATGGTAATGCACTAAGGTCGATAAAGTGCTCACTAAAAATTGCACAGCTGGTACATTTTCAGTCCAACCCCTTATGAAACCAACCGAAAGCAGCTTTTCCAACCAAGTCAGGCCAAATCAGGCCACCAGAATAGCTCAGCTCATATGCATCATTTCAGCAATGAATCGAACCATAAAGCCCTCAGTTTCCTTCTGATTCAGATAGTTGGAATACAAAACGCCAATTCTGATGGTCTTATGAATGCAAGATCTGGATTTTGGTTTGAAGATTGAATCGGTGGTCATACACTTCAGTCGTAAAAAACAAGCTTATAATTTCATCGGATGCCATACCTTTCTCTGCACTTTCCGTCTCATCATAGGCCTCGTGCTCCTTATTGATCAAATCTTGACCGGAATCTTGACCGGGTTCATATTTGATTCTATGTCCAAACATCACATGTCAAGAGTTGTGGATTGCCGTTCAACGGCTTTCATGAAAGAGCAATAGGATTTCTTCATAGGGGTCATAACTGAATTACGAGTCAGACGAATTTGAGAATTAAGTCTCTCCAAACCTGCCATAAAAGAATAGATAGGCAAAGCAGTTAATAGCAGTCTCTTCCCGCCTCGCCTATTAAAGATGGTAGACGATCCATTATTCAGAACATGTCAGTCATTACAGATCACAAGTATCCGACATAAACACTAAACTGTGGCACAATTAGTTTAAATTCTTTCAGAAATTAATGCTTTATAATATTTCATTCTTGTAGCAAGAGGAAAATGCTAGTGCAATAGTAAATTCTATATGAAGGTTGTAAGGGAGCTGCTTTGAGAGATATGCGTATTTCCATTCACTATATTCGATACCATTACTGAACAGTCAGGAATCAATTTTGATTTATAATATATTAGTTTAAAAAATTATTTATTTAATCAAATGATATTTAATTCTTCATTAATTTTGATAAATTAATACTTATAATATTTATTAATTTTAATAAATAATATATGCTATTTTATTAAAAGAATATCATAATATTATTTAATTATATTAGTTTATTTATTAATTAACTTATATATAATATTTTGTTAATTTATAAATTAAAATTTTCAATTCTATTATTTTAAATAATATTTAAAAATATATAAATTATAATATATATATATATATATATTATCTAGTACTTTATTATTATTTATTATTTAAATATTTATTATTATTGAAAAAAATATCTAACGAATAATATTATATATTTATTAATTATTATAAACAATAAACAATATTAGCAAATTATTTATAATAAAGTTATCGTTATTAGTTTATTAAAATAATATTTATAATAAATGTAATTTTTATAATTTTATGGATTAATAATTTGAATAAAAATAAAAACCTTTTTTTTTCAAAATTACTTATAAAATATTAAATAAATAATATATGTATTCATTCCAAAAATATATGATTCTTTGTTAGGATTGCTGATTCAAAACACTAACCCAGCCAATCAGCTCCTAAAGCTCACATAATGAGTACTGTGCTTAAAAAAAGTTGTGATTATGTTCTGAAAGTGAGAAGATTGTAGAAAAAAATGGAAGCCGACATTTCTTTTATTTCATTCTGAATTATGTATATACACAATCTTTTGGATATTGGAAAGGCAATAGTAAAACCGTTCTAGAATAGCAATGGATATCCACATAAGGTATGATATATATAATATTTCATAACACTTCCCATTAGATGTAGAGTTCATTGTATAAAATAATCTCTTATTCCATAATCTGCTACCTCGTCTAAAACCTTAATAGGAAAATCCAGTAGAAAAAAACTATGGTGAAGAAAAATACAGTGTAGCGCACATTTACTTCCCTTCATGATTATATTACTTGAGATATTCAAGGTTATATTACCTGCAGGTCAGTTGACCTAGCCAAACCAGCTTAGGACGTCAAGTCGGGCACTTGGTCTAGTGGGCTGCCCGTCCTAACAATCTTAGAAGGGGTTCAGTCAAGTCGCCAACATTGATTCTTGGCCTCTTTTCAGGGTTCTTGACTGACTGAACCTCCCTTTCCTACTCAGAGTTTGTCTCTGCAGTTTGTTTGGGTGGTCTCTCGGGTGCTTGTGAGCTAGATATCGCTTGCTTTTCCTTGTCCTTAGCCGCTTGTTGGGATTTGGCCCTATATCTGTTGAATTTGGCCATCACTGCAAAGGATGAACAATAAAGTAGTTTGGTCAGTCGGGAAACATTTATGTACAATACATTAAAAATAAGACCAGTCAGGTGTAGACCTCCAATCCCTTCCAAGTAGTCATTTGAATGGGCAGTTTCCAACTTTAACATCCCATCCTTAGCTAACAATTTTCCATACTCTTTCTCCTCGGCTCCAGAAAGGACATGCTTCTTGGGCAATTTGAATGACCTCCAATGCGCGAAGTCCTCTAAGTCAGAGCCAAATACCCATAGCCATTGTTGTTCTTTCCCTTTGGTGCTCCCCAGGAGCTCGGTCAATTTTGGCTTATGATTCCTGAGCATAAGATTGTATGTCCCTCCCTATTGATCTCTTTTGAAATTGTAGTGGGCGAGGAGAAGTTTGAGGGTTTGGGCTACTTCAGCTTCTTCGCACTTCCCTATGAAGGTGTTAAGAATGGTGTAGGAGTTGGGAAGAAGTTGAAAGACTGACATACCAAACTCCCTTTAAG
>JAUEJK010144584.1:0-11114 GCA_032274865.1 Eryngium alpinum
CTTAATAATAATTTAATAAAAATCTTAATTTATAATTAAACTCTTATTTAAATTTAAATTATAATAAATTTTATATAAATAAATAAAAATTATATATTAAAAATAAAAACTTTAAAATTAATTTATTAGATTTTATAGCAGTCCATACTTTTGCTTGTATTATTTAAAGAATGAAAGTACTTTATACGTAATTAACCAATATTCTTTAGTTGATTATATTATATTGATTGATTGCATTAAATCAAAAAAAAAATCGTTTGCGATATTGCTAGTTTAATATACATCCAATATACATATGATTAAAATTTCATATGATTAATTAAATTAAAGATAAATTAGTATTAATTTATAGGTTTTTAAGAAACTTATA
Source organism: Eryngium alpinum (assembly GCA_032274865.1). Taxonomy (NCBI): domain Eukaryota; kingdom Viridiplantae; phylum Streptophyta; class Magnoliopsida; order Apiales; family Apiaceae; genus Eryngium; species Eryngium alpinum. Next base: position 371 of record JAUEJK010144584.1, read on the forward strand.
AATAAATTGTATAAAATATAATATTAAGATTGAAAATTTATACTTTTATAATTAATTTATATATTTTTAGAGAAATAATATATTGTTAAAAATCTAAAATTCTGAAAAAGTAATTTTAAACAAGTTATGTATCATAAAAATATTAATCATAATATATATATAAGATATATTTTCTAAATACAATTAAATTTATTTAAATTAATTTAATTTTTCACTATTATTAATAAATTAAAATTTGAAATTTTATCGTACTGTTATCTGAACTTTATCTTCTGGACTTATCTTTTATATATTTTGTTAATTTTTTATTATTATATTAATTATTTAATTTATTGATGGTAAATTAAAATCTCATTAAATTACATCTAAATTATAAAATATAAAAATTTCTTGTTTATGTAATTATCAGATTAAATAAGATTTATAAATTGTTATCTTTGGTAGTAGTTCATTGTTAAACGAATTTAAACAATAATCGATGTATAGTATCTTTTAATTTATATATGACTGTTAAGTTTATAAATTATACTACTTGAAATTTATTATATTACGTCGACAATAATTTGACAAATAAACTTTGTTAGAGTGAGTTTCAAAATAAACAAAATTTAAATTGTAGTATATTCTATAAAAATAGTAATCTTAGTTAATTACATTTCAAAATTAAATTTATAGTAGTAATATGAAACGTGGCAGTCAAATTGCTCTGTATGTGGCCGCAAAAACTGAATCGACATGGGTTCAAAATCTAGTATTTGCTTTAAATGGCCGGTGGGGAATCCCCACCATCTGTATTTGTATAAATATCCCCACCATCTGTATTTGTATAAATTTTCTAGCTACTACTTTCACACTTTTCAACACCATCCTTTTATATATTTAGAGAGAGAAGGAGAAAAAACTGAGAGTTTTAAGAGAGAGAAGAAAGGGAGATTCTTCTTCACTGTGGTGTCAGATGTCATATGAAAATAGTATATATTGTACTAGTAAGCTCATTCTTTTTCCTGCAAAAATAACTTCACTTTTTATTCTTCTTGTTTCTACTGCACTCTATTCTTGGCAGAAATTTAGTATTCTTTAATCAAATCACTCTTTTCTTTTTGCAGAAATTATGTATTCTTACTCCATTGTGTTGTATTATTGTATTGTATGTAGATTTCTGATTAGGGTTTTGTATATTTATTAATCATACAAAGCGGGAGACGTGGGTCCTGTCTCCTTATAGTTCAACAGTCCAGTCAACGTAGCTTATTTTAATTATTTTTATATGTATATATATATATATATATGCTTCTATTATAGATGTATATGTATATATACACATATGTGGTACAGTAAAATATCTGGCAAATGAACTAATCTATTTATCAGAACATCTACAAAGTTTATTTATATTACTATATATGTTTAAATGGGGAAATCAAAATTTTGAAGGGTCAATTGATATCATAAATATTGTACAATCTTATGTATAATGTATGTATGTATTTGTATATTATAACCATATTATTTTGTGTGCTAAACTATCAACTCTCTTGAACTGTGTTCTACAGATAAAATAAGTTCATATGAGTTACTAGCTAGGTAGGAGAAGAATAAAATTGTAATGACAGTAATGCAAGTGACCTAGATCAAAGAGAACCAATAAAAGAAAATAGCAAGCTCTCTGATCCCAAATCAATTCACTGAACTTCATATGATTAATTTGCAGCTCACAAACTGCACATATATTGACATATTGTAGACTGTGTGTTTCTCTGTTTTCAGTAAACTAATTGTATGTTTTTCCTGAAAATGAATTGTTGGTCAATTATATATAAATGCATCCCTAGAAACTTTTGGATAATTGTCCCAACAAAAATTAATTAAGCATATAAAAATGTTGTGAACATTGAACTAACTTGTATGTGTGTATTGCCTCGCTAGAAAAAGGGAAGTTTCTTTCCTAGTTATAGATGCAAATTAAGCTAGCCAGGTCTTCAATTAAGAGTGTTTAACTGTATATATGTAGTATTATTTGTAAACAACTTTTTCTGATTATATATATGGGGTGTATAGTTTTGCGAAATTTTTTAGTTATTGAAACATTTGTGATCGAGAAATTTGTAAAAAATTATGGATGTGATCCCACCTACTATAAAAAAAAATGGGCCTTTTCTGACCGACTAAAACAAAACCTTAAGTTTATGTACATAATCATTGAACTACAATTATAGTTGTGAAATAAACAGTAAGATCTCTATTTAATTTAAAAAATTTGTCCCCCACCCAAATTTATGCGTCCGCCACTGCAACCAATACACGTGAGTTGATTATAACTGACCGCTTACAAGAATTCGGACAGATATAATTTGTCTATTGACTAGTTAAAATATTAACAAAACACCGTCATTTTTGTACGATGCGTATATTGGACCGAATCTTTTATTCGATCATATATAGATAACTATTAACTTTTTAGACCTTAGTTAAAATTATTTTCGATCGAATAGTTTTGATCGGTCGGATATAATAGTCGGTTATTATTATCCTCCAGCTACTAATCATTAAATTCACGTGTGCAGTTAGTAGAACAACAACGTTTGCCCTTTAGCTAACACTATATCTGATCGAATACTATAATCGGTCGGATATACTATAATCGATCGATTGTTTTTCTATAGTGACCAAAGATATTCGAGTACGAGAATAAATAACGAAAATTATGGAGAATACAAAGAATTAGAGTAATATTGTGTACCTTAATCATAAGAATTGACCATTAGAGTTTTTAGTATAGAAGTGGAAGATAGAGTGCTATTGGATATTGGTCACCTCCATGACTTATTCTATAATTTCTAGGAATATGATTCCTGTTTAATTTATTTTTTTATCCTTACCAAGTTTTAGGATTTGTAGAACCTCTTTTTTGCCTCTATCCGGGCTTCGACATATTAGCTTTTTTAGGTCTTTATTATTCAAACACTACAACAAAAGTAACTAAAATTGACGGCCAATCGCCCTCACATTTAAATATAATCGACGGACTTCTTACCATCAACAGATCATTCTCACACTTGAGATTTAGTAAAAGTGACCGGGTCCGTCATTTTTAAGCGCTTTAAAACAGTCCGTCACTTTTAGTCCGTCATTTTTAAACACTATTGTTGTAGTGAAACCTTTAGCAAAATATCTGAGCCTAACTTTGGGCTACTATAGTTTATAATAAATTCAGTTAATAGTACCGTGTAATGATTGATCATTGAATGTGTAACGACCCGATCCGGACCCGAGTCGGCGCGCCACTGATATCACTAATAAATTAAGAACTAACATCGAATAAATACCTCAGCTACCATAGTGGATTCCTCAAGTTTAGATAATAGTAAAGGGACAACACCTAAAAATATAAATTTATAAAAGTAAACGGTCAACCCTAGAGGTTGAGTGATTGCTCAAATATGTTTGTGTATGCAACAATATGCGATATCGGTATGCATTGCAAGAGAAACAATAACAAGGAAAATAGTCCTTTCACTTTTAAATAAACTAGCACACTAGTGATGAGAATCGCTCTTCCTAATCTCCTCAAAAATAGACTCGTCAGTCTCTGTTTTATAACACCATAAACAGTCATGCTGCAGTACATGAACTTAAATCAGGCATTCATCCAGTACAATCAATTTCTGACTATACTTGGCAATGTGAACCTAATATCTTATACCGGGATCTGACGTAGCCCTCTGCTCGCTCAGCTGGTATAAACCACCTTGGAGTAAGGCCCGACACATGCAACCAACTCATAATCAGTTCAATGCATGTGCACAACGGATGTAAAGGATATCCGAAATAAATAAATGATAACTATGCACAACGGATGTCAATAAATCTAAAACAACTAATAGATTATGATATGCCTTGAAAATATTTTCAAAATATAATATATAAATTTAATACGATATTTAAGAAAATAAGAGCAGCACTCACCATATACATAATCCCGATATCTCCATAATTTATGTGTTAGTCAATTATGAGTTCTCCATTGTAGAAGCTTGGAGAGGATAATGGAATTCGAGAACTACTAATACATACATATAAATCCACCAACACTTATTTATTATTTTATACTCCTTAACCGTCTTAGGTGTGCAATAAAAACACTAATTGTTTATATTGTGAAACACATGGTCATACATGGTGTATCTACTTATTTTCTTTCCTTTATTATCTTTTAAACTAATAATTAAAGAAAATATTAATAAAACAAATATTTTAACAAGTTAAATCTGTCGGTCCCTTTATATATCTACAATTAAATTAAATATTAATTACTCCCACAATCATATTACAAATGAATTGGCCCACTAGACCTTTCTGGACACTTTAAATCAATTCATTTTCAAACTTCAATTTATTTATTTTATTTGGTTTACATGTTTAATACACAAATCATAAACATTTAAAAAAATATCTAATTTTTATAAACTAAAACATGGGCCGGCCAACAAGATGGTCATTTTGGTATTTCTTTTTTTTTTCTTATAAAAATAAATAAATAATATATATAAAATAATGGAATATTATATTCTTACCACCTTCAAAAAAAATTATCCGCAAAATTTGAAACATAACTCAATTATCAATATACACTTCAAATTGAGTCGAAAAAAATTAATTCTTTTTTAATTTTCAATACATTTTAGACATGAAACGACATAACAATATTGATCAAACTTTTCTAAAATTTTAAAGTTGTATATGGATCGCTTCAAAATTTTGAAACTAGAATTATGCTTAACCCAACCCAATAAATCCTAAAAAATAGAATTAATATTTAGCGAAATTTAAATTAAATAATATCTCCAATTTTCTTTTCACAACGATCACATTCCTAATGACAAATTAAAACTTTCAAAACAACTACGTATCCTCAGACAATATCGAATAATCTCTGACTATAACCTATCCCAAATAGACAATCTGGAATCTTGATCATTAATAAATAACTTAGCTACATATCTAGAAATCTAATAATCTCGAACAATAGACGATGTCTATCGATAATCTATCAAAGTCTCTGATAACAAAATAAATCCTCAATCAACTATATGACCTCAAAATCTTGGGATACTATAAAAATTATATCAAAGAAAACAGATGACTACTTATGAGTGATATAAAATCTATCAAAGGATCCCATCATGGGAATAGCTTACTAAACCTTTAATATCTCCGATAAATTTGACTCAAACCTCAAACGCAAGACGTCTCTAAATTGTTCATACACAATCTGGGAAAACTTTCCTGAGTAATCTATATGCTCAAAAACCTCAAATCAAAACCTAATATTCGTTTGCAAATATAATATCCCTTGTTTAAGAATCTTATCCTGGCTGTAAACTAATTTGTAGCTCTGATATTTCGAAGCAATCATTATCATGCCCCAATTATACACTGTCAACAAATCATTCTTAAACAATATCACTTAAACTTGTTAACTATCTATCCCTAATCTAAATAATATATATCCTTGAATGTAATAAGTGACCTCAAACAAAATCTATCATCATCCAGTAATATAATGTCCAATGAACCTATCCTAGCTATAGCTCACTAGAGCTCTGATGTCTCCGGTTAGTTATTACTCAAACCTCCAAACATATCATATCTCCAAATCATTCTTGAACAATATCAATTAAACTATATGAATAATTTATCTCTCAATCAAATAACTTGTCCTTTAATAATAGCCATTAAGCTCGAGTTAAAATTCATTATCGTCTAATCTCTATCCTCAAACAATCACAACTAATCTTAAATCATCAACCATTATTGTTATCTAATATCTTATATCTTATATCTTATATCTTATATCATATCCGAGGATCCTATCCTGAGTATATCTAACTATAGCTCTGATACCATTTTGTAACGCCCCGACCTGGGCCCGAGTCGGCGTGTCACTGCTTTCACTAATAAATTAAGTACTGATCTCGAATAAATACCTCAGCTACCACAACGGATTCTTCAAGTTTAGACAATAGTAAAGGGACAACACCTGAAAATATAAGTTTATAAAAGAAAACGGTCAACCCTAGAGGTTGAGTGAGTGCTCAAATATGTTTGTGTATGCAACAATATGCAATATCAATATGCATTTCAAGAGAAACAATAACAAGGACAATAATCCTTTCACTTTCAAATAAACCAGCACACTAGCGATGAGAATCGCTCTTCCTTATTACCCCAAAAATAGACTCGTCAGTCTCTGCCTTATAATATCGTAAACAGTCATGCTGCAGTACATGAACTTAAATCAGACATTCATCCAGTACAATCAACTCATAGCTATATTGGACAATGCGAACCTAAGATCTTATACCGGGACCTGCCGTAGCCCTATGCTCTCTCAGCTGGTATAAACCACCTTGGGGCAGGGCCCGACACATGCAACCAACTCATAATCAATTCATTGCATGTGCATGATGGATTTAAAGGATATCTGAAATAAATGAATGATACTGTGCACAACGGATGTCAATAAATCCAAAACAAGTAACTAATAGATTATGATATGCCTTGAAAATATTCTCAAAATATAATATATAAATTTAATACGATATTTAAGAAAATAAGAACACTCACCATATATATATATATAATCCCGCTATCTCCATAATTTATGTGTTAGTCAATTATCAGGTTTCCATTGCATAAGCTTAGAGAGGTAATGGAATTCGAGAACTACTAATACATACACATATAAACTCCACCAACACTTATATATTATTTTATAAACTCCTTAACCGACTTAGTTATGCAATAAAAACACTAATTATTTACTTAGTGAAACACGTGGCCATACGTAGCTTGTCTACTTCTTTTCTTTCCTTTATTATCTTTTAAACTAATAATTAAAAAAAATATTAATAAAAAAAATATTCTAACAAGAAGTTAAACATGTCGGTTCCTTTATATATCTACAAATATATTAAATATTAATTGCTCCCACAATCATATTACAAATGAATTGGCCCACTGGACCTGTCGGGCACTTTAAATCAATTCATTTCTTAACTTTAATTTATTTATTTTATATAATTAATACACAAATTGTAAACATTTGAAGAAATCATCTAATTTTTATAAACTAAAACATGGACCGACTAACATGATGGTCATTTTGGTATTTCATTTTTCTCCTATAAAAATTAATAAATAATATATAAAAATGGAATATTACAGAATGACTAAGTATAAATTAAATATTTTATCGTCCGTTTCAATCTACTATGAATAAGCATATTAATTTATCAATTCTACTAAAATAATAAGGTGTTAAGAGAATGGATTATTATGTATGTCAATATTATATGTTATTACGCTCCTCACTCTGAAGTCTAGACTTAAGACTTGAAGATTGGGTCATCATATTTGGGAGGGGTGACCGAATAAATATTTTTAAAAATATCTTTAGTTATCGGGAAGTGTCTAGGAGTGGAACTAGGACCTAAAATCTTAATGTGTTAAGGGTAAGACTTAATATCTATATTAATACTATATGTTATCAAATGATATTAATAAATAAATAATTTAATTACTCTGTTGCATATAAATTAAAAATGAAATACGATTTTAACTTTTTAATCATAGATATTAAGTTATCACTATTGGGTTACTTTAAAAATATTAAGTACATAGCATTTTGATATTTAATCAAGATTTTGAAATGAGAGAGAAAGATGATTGACAGTAGAGATTGAAGTTGTTACGAAATAGAAAGTTGAGGTATTTTTTAACTTTTAATGTAATTAATAGTAACTGTTAATCTATTAAGTCTTTTATGGATAAAATTTATTAAATTATTTTAAGAGGATCTATTTTTTCGTTCATCATTGGGCCTCCGAAAATTCGAGACCTATCCTGTTGAACACATCTTCTTCATTCGAATCCTCGTCTTTTATGTTCATGCCGTAACATCTATAGTCATTGTATTTGCACATCACAATATCATAATAAAAATATATTCTTTTATAATGAATGGTCTATATTAGTAAGAAAATTACGAAGGTTATTGCGAGATTTTTTTGGGTGACCTTCCTTAACATGTTCAAAATCAGCAAATCTTGTATGTTAACATATAACACAAATTCTATTATTTGTCAATATATATTAACTACACTCATCATTTTTAAAAGTTTTACATTTTTAAATATTGCACGTTACCGATAATCTTTACTCATCCCCTTAAGTAGGATTATCCTCAAATGTGACTTTTTATGATATATATCACTGTACTTTTTATGTAAACATATAGATACTTAATCTTCAATAGTTATATCATCAAACACATCTAAAAATTCTTTCCACTCATCAATATAGTCTCCATATCCAACCTCAAAATTGTCAAACTTAAATCTGCCTAATTCGCACTCACAAACAATAGTCAGATCAATAGGTGGATATGAAAAATGTCTAATATCTCTAAACTATTACAAAACTGATTGAGCATCTGATAATCAATGATATCAAAATGGATCAATGGAACCCTCAACACCTTACCATCTTAGATTGTCACCTCCAATCAACAAAAGACTCCGCTTCTAAAGATTAAATCTCAACCATTATACTTTAATTTTGTTGATAAAAATAATAGTTCGTAAATACCATTCAATATAGAGGAATAATCTTATATGATAAAGTTTGTTAGATGACTGTAAACATCATTTATCAAGAGAAATTCAGCGTAGAAGTTAAAGAAAATATTGAGAACCACATGCCACACTAAATATGATATATGAATCGCAACTTAGAAGCCTCATATATTCTAGAGAAAAAGATTATCGGATATTCAAGGATGAGGTTCTCTATTATTTTATAATAGAATACCATCATGTATATTGATACTACATTAGTTTCCAGTTTATCAGATAGATAGAGGTGCAAGACAAACTCTTGTCATTTTTCAAGTGATGTATGTCTGATCCTTAGATATGTATCACTTATCGTAAATATTATAATTTTTTAGTCTCCCACAATTTGTGGTGAGATAAGGTAAAAGAATATAATAGGTTTGGAATGAAATTGTCATGGATAACGAAAAATATATAAGGTATTTTCACATTTATGCTTGTAACTATAAGTCCAATATTCTTGTATTACTGTTCACCATCGTCATATTATGTCCAATCTTTACCCTCAATAAAATAAGAAAATTTTATAATTCTTTTGAGTCTTTTTTTTATATAAATTATTTGTTTTTACCTCAAACCCAAGTTCTGAGTATCCATTGTTATTGTTGTCACTGCTAGCATTGCTAACACTTAGCATTTGACTTCGGTTTCTTTCACTAAGTAGAGTAGTCCAGGCTCCTACTAGTTGTAACAAGTAATATTTAGTTGATTGTTTGAGTTGGTTTGAGCGCTTGGCTTTTCTCCCATTTGAGCTGGATCTACATTTTCATCTTCTTGATCTAAAGATATAAACTTTATTATAATAAAAGTCATGATTTTGTCTTAGCTCTTACTTAGATCATCATGTTTGTTAGGTTTAAGTTTCAACATCCTTATCTATTTATTAGCACAAAAGTTTTTAAACTCATATTATTATATTCGCAACTATTAACTGTCTTTAAATATTTAATTTTTAAGTCAGATTCCTCTTCAGCTCTCCACTTCTTAAAGATAACGAACACTTTAAATAGTTTCTTCATAAAATAAGTTCATATATACATTTCTTGTGGAATCGCCAATGAAAATTATATAGTAGTGAGATCCTCTAAGCGAAACAACTGTTGTACATCTATAAATATCTGTATGAACAAGTTCCAATTTTCATGCCTTAAGTGATTATTCTGTATTTATCAAAGTGATTTTTTTCTACTTTTCAAGAATAAAAGGTTCACATAAACCAGCATCAACAATATTAATCTCTAGAAATTTTTCCTATAACACGAGGGTATTCATATTCTTCTCATTCTTGTGTTTATGATTTTGGTAGAACTAGCATCATCTGTTATTTAGATCACTTCCTCACGTGATTTCTAAACCATGTACAAATCCCCCCCCCCCCTCCCCCTTTATATTTTTCATGAGCAGCAACAAGATTTTTCTTTTTAATTTTTTAGCGTTCAATTTGCCGAGATTAACGTCCTTTTGAGTCCAGTAAGATAGCTCATATTTTAACGTCCTGCTAATTCCAAAAGAGATTTTGATATTGATATCTCCATCCATTGAAATGTTCATATCATCATGATGAACTTCACCCATATTTCTAGTATTGAATTCTTACAAGGAGTTACATAGAATGAAAACCAATTAAAACATCATCATTAACTTCCATTACCACGTTTACCAAATTTTACTCTTATTTTTTTATTTTGGGAATGCTTCAATTTCACTTCAAGTGACATGTCATATTGTAGTTCCAGTAAAGAAAATCTTGACGTCTTTAAACTAACCTCTTTTCTTTGACTTTGACATGTTATGTCATCCTAACATGCCCTCTCTGTGGATTTTACCCCCTTCTCTTAGTACTTAATAAGAAAATCGATGATTCTTCAATTTCTTCTCTGAACATCTTTATCTAGACTCGAATCCTAAACTCTTTTAAAAGTCAAATTAATCTTTTCAAATGAGTTACTAATTTTCGTAACAAATACAAATCAACTTTCAAATAACAAAGATTAGGGGTGAGCAAAACCGGACCGAACCGAAGAACCGAACCGAACCGAATCGGTTCGGTCCGGTTCGGTTCGGTTTTT
>JAUEJK010144694.1:0-11113 GCA_032274865.1 Eryngium alpinum
AAAAGTACCTATATCCTTACTTTTTTTTTTACCACTTAAAAAAAGCACTTTTTTTAAGTACTAGCCAAACATGGCCATCATAGGACATTTAAAAATAATTTTCTTATCAAAATAAGAATAACACATTTTGTAGTAATAGAGTACACCTTTAATACCTTAAGATGGCTTTTTAAAAGAACAAAATATGACAAAATAATTGACAATGACCGCACGAGATGCTTTCACCTATATTTTCATATTGGCATGCGTATATCTAAAAATATATATATGTCATGTACATATTAAAGACAATAGAAAGGTTTTGAGAGATACTTGTAAAAAAGAGGCAGTCATACAAATCATAATATATATTGAGTAAATTAAAATGTGAAAATAAATATGAACTCAGTAAATTGCATGCAGTGTTGCATGCAGTGAGACACGTATAGACACTACTTGCACAGTTATCCCGAGTTTACTTCCTGAGATTGTTTTACTTAATTGAGAAGAAAGAAGGGGTAAAAACAGATAACACCGACAACTACACTATATATATAAGTAAACACATATCTTCTCTCCTCTCTCACCTCTCTACCTTCATTCTGTAGCTATACTACTATATAAATATATATATATATATATATATATATATATATATATGTATATAATTATACTATCAGGAAGCTGTTGGAGCTTTGTCAAATAGGAATGTATTATACCACCCTCCCTCTTTTCTTATTCATATTAAATTTTAGTTAAATTCTTTTGTTTAACTTAGTATTATAAAATAAAAGTTAATAAATGATTATTCTAAACTTTATTAAAACGTGTGTTTTTGTTTTCCAACCAACCTGAGTGTCCAAAACCAAAAAGGGAAAAATGAGTTATGTTACTAGAGGCCACATAATTAGGCTAGGTGAAAAATTTATATATAAGCAGTCACTTAAATATACATGTGGTGAGTGTCTATATATATATATATACACATACACACACACATATATACCCCACTACATTTATAAATTTTGTTGCACGCAGTATGATATCTTAAATATGATTAGCTCCATTTAGAAATATTTTTATTAAAAAGGATAGTTTTCTGGTGATTTTAATCTCCTTTACGAGAGCACACATTCCGAAACCATCTCTATTAGAGTGACTAAACAGTTTATCTTAGAGTGCCACCGTCAGTATCCTTAAGTATTGTAGGTGCCTTTCTATATATAACATGTATATAAACAATTAAGATAATTAGAAACATCCGCTAAAATAAAATTTATTTAATTTATATCTTAGTCACCTACTAACATTAATTTATTTTGAATATTAGCTTTTCGTCTACTTTGGAGCTAATAACTAAATATAAAGATCCAAGGCAAGAATCACTTTCTTCCTTCTCCCGTAAATATTTATATTTCATTCAATTATTGTTGAACCCTTACTAAGTATATTTCTTATTTATTGGTGCATAATATTATTGACTCGCTAAATAAGGTAGTCCCTTAATTCTTAGCTCCTTATTAAAAATGCATTCTTTCATCTCACATGCGAGTAATGTACTATGTGTTGGCAGTTATAGATACCTCTCTTTCAGGTAATTATGGTTGAACCCAATTTTATTTAATTGTGCATCATATTGACTAGCTTAATAAGACGGCCACTTATTTCTCGGCTACTTATTAATAAGATACACTCGTCCACCTTGCGTGGGAGTACTGTACTGCGGAATGGCAGTTTATAGTCAAAAATGACTTGGACGGAATCGGGTTACAATACAGCCCTAGCTAGCAAAGATATTTGTTGTAGTGGATTGATCAAATGACTATAACGGGTTTGTGTAAAGTGTATCTATTTTCTTTTAGATTCTTCCAACTTATTCTTAGTTATATCAAAAAAGAAAGTGATATTTGCTGAGCATTGCCTTCGCTCATCCTATTATATCATGTGGTTAAACACTTCAAAATGAAAATGGAGAAATTTGAAACTCAGGAACCTCAAACCACCCAAGTTAAGGAAACAGACGACCTGCAATCAGTCAATGAACCTAAAAGGATCCACTTCGTGATAAGAAGGATTGTTGTGTATATTTCAATCAGGTTGTTTAAGCAGTACTACTACTTATTGTAAATAAGAATAAATGTAATAGTCTTGTAATAAATAAACTAGTGTTGTTGTCGGATACTAGACCAATGTAGGATCTTGGGACACTTTTGTAAGACGTTATCTTTCTTATTTATATGTTTAATATGATGTAAATTATGACTTACTTGGTAGGGCGTTACAGATATTATGTTGTGTCCCCATACCCGTATCCAAAATAGGGACATGGTCCCCGTGTCGCTAGTTTTTAGAAACTTCAAGTCCAATACTCAGTTATGTGTTATGTGTCATGTCTGATAGTATGAGACTCTGTACACGAGTCCGAGTAACTAAGGCCACATCGTGAATTCGTGATATGAGAAGATCAGTAATTGCTGAACTTTTTCAAGATTGCAACAACCAAAAGGTCTAGACAATTAAGTAATGCAGGATAAAAGAAGCGTAAGTCAATATGGGAACAATATGCACGCCTTGGAAACCTACCTTTTAAGATTTTATTTAATATCTTTAATTTATTAAGCTTTGTATTATTAGAATCAATATATTGTGTAAGTTTCAGCTTTCTCTTGCAAGAGAAGTTCCCGAATATCCCTTAAACCATATCCCAACCCCCGTTCCCCATCATATTGGTATCAGAGCCACCACTTTCAGCCACCAATTAGCCTCTAAGTTCAACCTACAACAACCATCTGGACTTATCGTCTAAACCTATCTTTAAGAACTTTCATCAAACACCTTCAATACATTCTTAATGTAAATTAAACACAAGACACCAACACCATCAAAGCCATTAAAATTGACAAAAACAACCGCATTAACATCCAAAAGACCTAATAGAAGCTAAGAGAAAAAAAGAAGTGCGGAGAAATCAGATTGTTGCTGTTACAAGCTGCGGCCACAGAAGCACCGTTGTTCACCTTTGTTTATCGGATGTTCTGTGTCTGGCCATTCGAAGAAGGAAAAGAAAAAAAGAGCTTTTGTTGCTTTGCTTTGCTTTGCTTTGCTGCTGCAAACAAAATGAACAAAGTCGAAACCCTTATTCTGTTTACCGACAAATACTAAGTCCACAACTGAATCTTTTTAAGCCCCAAACTAAAACCCAAATTCGACCGCCCTCCTATATCAGTCCACTTAAATCAGGCCCTACAAGTAAACCTAGCCCATACATATTGTTTATAATATTTTAAAATCAACCCAGCTCATATTTATAATACATTACAAATTAACAAATTCAGATTCGTCAGGCCATAAATAGTGACCCACATTCATCTATATTTTTCTGCCGAATAACAGTTTAGTACCCTGAACTTTCAGAATATTAAAAAACAGCCCGAAACTTTGTCAAAGTTGCATATCAGCCTTTTTAACTTTCTGAAATCTACTATTTAACTCCTAAACTTGACAATGGTTAATGCCGGAAAGGTTCACAGTGAATTTGACACTTATATGGAGCACAATAATGCTAGACCACACAAAATAGAGATAACACTCGAGGAGTTGACCACGAGCATTCTACAATTGGTTACGAAATTCTCCACCACGATCGCCATCTCCACCTCGTCAACCTCATGGTCAAGAACAGAGAGTAAATCCAGTTGAAAGGAATGTTAAGTTGGAAGTTGCTGAGTTTTATTGTGACCAGGTGCCGGTTGTGTTTTTAGACTGGATACATAGTGTTGATAATTTCTTTCAGTGGTATACGTTGACTGACGATAAGAAAGTGGCCTTTATTGCTACAAAGTTGCGAGGAGTTGCTCGTATTTTATGGAAGCAATATCAGAGAACCGGATATCATCGTGTGAGAAGTTGGGAAGACATGAGAGCTGCTTTGGTTCGTCAGTTTAAGTCCGTTGATTATAAACAACGTGCTTCACTTCAGTTTACAGAGCTTGTGCAAAAAAGTAAATCGGTAGCAAATTACACCCGACTATTCTATAGCTTGGCATTGGCTGCACAATCTGAATTTCCTTGGGATGAGGATATTATGATTTCTATGTTCGCCGAGGCTTACACCATGACATTTCAGGTCAAGTAACTGCTAGTAGATGCTTTTATTTGAGAGATGCTATTAGATTGCACAGTACTGGGAGAAGCTCATTTGCTAGTTCATCGATGAACAAGCGTGCCTTTGCAGAACCTACTACAGGCTACTTATTTGACAGGTCTTCTATACAACCTACAAGTTCTAATAAAGTTACTCGTCCTCCCATTTAATCACAAGCTAGTAATACAGGTGGTAGTAGATATTCTAATTGTCAAGGAACTGGACGTAAGACATTCGAGTGTCCATCTCTAAAGTCTAATAATCCTACTAAGAGAGTCAATATGGTGGACAAGAAGAAAAATGAGAGTAATACGGATGATTTTTATGATGAGGAAATAACTGAGGATGAGTTAGAATAGCTGATCTTGAACGCTAACAAAATCTTAGGGTTTTGCACGGTAGACGAAAGATTATCCCACATGTATGATGTCAGCAAATTTTTCAAACACAAGTTACATGTGGCAGCCAGTTGCGTTCACTAGTCATTGATATAGGTAGTTGCACCAATGTTATAGCTGTTGATGTTGTTAAAATGATGAGTTTAAAAGTGGAGCCTCATCTAAATCCGTATGATATATCTTGGATTAATGACGCGAAGCTATGTGTATCTACGAGGTGCTTGGTTACATTTTCAAGTGGGAAGTTTGTTGATATTGTTATGTGTGATATTCCATTTCAGCTTTGTCACATTATCCTAGGACGTCCATGGCTCTATGATCGAGATGCACACCATGTTGCATATGCAAAAACACATACACAGTTTTCAAAGATGGTACACATATGCCACAATCTTTTAATCGTTCACTGGTGCTTCACCGTAGTCCTCTTTACAATAATTGGATTAACTCGACAGAGTCGAGTTCTTTTCAGCAAAGGAGTATTGATGTAGGACAAAAGAAGCTGAGTCAATATGGGAACACTATGCACGCCTTTGGAAACCTACCCTTTAGGAATTTATTTGATATCTTTTAATTTAGGATAATTACCATTTAGTTTTATCTTTCAGAGGTTCAATTAGATTAGGAAAGCAGTAGGGAGTTATTATAAATAGGAGTCTTCATCTTGTAATTTATTCAGCATTCTATTATTGGAATCAATATATTGTGTGAGTTTCATCTTTCTCTTCCGCATATCCCTTAAACCATATCACGACACCCATTCCCCATCATTAAGGACATACACATAGTCCAAAGCCAAATCTAAGGAAACCATTCCATATATGTCGAATATAAAATCAATCCATCAATATAAGACCACAATCACACCAGCTTTTCAACATTAATACTATTTAAAATCATAGAATTGCATGTATTGGAAACTAACCAGCAGTCCACTCTTATCACTTCTGAATAAAGATCCCGCTTCAATTGTTGAATGGAGAGATGTGATAGTTGTTGACAATAACTCGGCAGGCAGGCGTGCATATCTGTTAGATGATGCATACATTTTACATATACATATACACATATCATTTTTATATTATTATGAGTTAAAGTATGAGGTACAATCTAGCTCATCAAATCAAATCATGTTATGCAGTTTACTTTGAACTATATTTATATAACTGAGAGTACTAATATAGCTACCTGTACTTTCTGAGTTTCATAGGAGGCTGGCAGATAAGCATGCATATCCATCCTCATTATAATTTCGAATGTGTTATATAGTAGCTAAAGAAACAGTACTTATATATCTCATCTCAACTAAACAATGAGATATCAAGAAGGGCAAGTTTTTTCCAAATTAAAGTTGGATGAAGCCCTAAAGTATTCTATAGATTGCAACGTTGCATATTAAAGTTATTCTTCAGAAACGACATAAATCATTATACCATAGTTGTTAAGTCATCAACTTGTCTTCCAATCGGAATATTAGAAATAGGTGTCGCTCAACTTGTCTAAATTTACTATTCAAGTCATAATGGAAAAAAGGGTAACAGTAATATATGTCATGAGTTATATATTTATATCAATTATATATTTAGACTTAATATTCTATAATTATTATAAATGATATTCTATGCTTAAAACTACTAATATTATCATTAATTATTCAAAGAAAATTCAGCACTTTGATACTTTGATTTTAGTATCTAAATTTACTTATGGGTATTTGTTGATTTCGAACTTATCTTACTAGTTCTCTATGATAGTTATCTAGAAATAATATTTTGTTTGATTAAATTTAACAAGTGTATATATTATCCATTGCGAATCAGATGGCTTTAGCTTAGGGGCTAAATCCTAGAGAATACTAAGGCATAAACCAGTGGTCTCTGTGCAACAGCCTACCTTGAGAATAACGCTCCGTACATCTCACCCTCCTCATCTTGCTACCAAGCAGGATATATACTACGTATAGTTCTTGTTGCTATACATTTTGAACGACTTCTCGACTTAGCATGACTTGCGAGAGTTGTCAGACATATCAATCTATTAGCAACTTGGTTGAGTTAAGTCTTTTAGCTATTCTCTCTTCCTAGCTAGGATACGGAGTTACTCGAATGTTCGGGCCAAATCCTGAATAAAGCCAAAAAGCAGTGGTTCCTGAACCAGTTAAAAGGCAAAGCTAGAAAATGCTCGACTTTGCGTTGTAAAAACTATGCGCTAACTAGGTTACATATAATATTTATACTGCTGACTGCTATAAAGTTATCGCCAAACAACAGAAGATCAATAATGTCCATCGGGAGTACCGTTTGTTATAACCCAAATAAAAATGTCTAATAAAAAATTATTCACCCCTGAACCATTTTAAAGAGATCATAAAATTTTAGCAAATTATTACAAACCATTAATTTAATCCAGACAAATCAAGCCACATTTAATTCATTTTGGCAATAAAATACTAATGACCTGACATTTATCCCATCATGATTCTCATCAGTTTTCCTTTCTTTTATAGGTCACTCTAGGGCACCTAAAACCTCTTAAGTATAATCTTAATGATCAAATGTTATTTTTTGACTCAATCACGAGGTCTTTTTTTCTTTTTCTTTTTCCTGAAATCTTGCATATGGAAGCAATGGTATCAAGAATGTTTGACTTTGTCTCTTTGCCAGCTCAGCAGTTTTTTTGTGGAGTTTAGACCATAGAGGGGTTTGTCACCAGATACTGTGATGCTCAGTACCACGTAACCATTGTAACCAGACAAAGTGAGTGAAATCTAAAACAAACAAATTAAGGATACTTACGGGGTAGAAGCTATCAAGAGCACGAGAACTTTAAACAAGGATGCCACCAATCCACTATGACTTTCATGTTTAATTAAGTAAAGAATTCCTGAAACACATAACAAATCAAACGAGAAAGTTACAATGAGAATATATATATATATATCAGTAGTGATATACAGTCCGAAATTTTTAATCCGACTAAAAGATGCGAGTGACGTGGAAGCAGGGTAGTGGTGGTTGACAAGTGACCTTTTATCAGCACCAGGGGGTCCACTTTTTTTATTAAATGGGAGTTCAACACGTATGTCGGACTAACAATTCGACTTAAAATAGTCAGACTGTTTATCATTATTGATATATATATATACACACACGTGTGTGTGTGTCTGTATTAAAATTATGACATGAGAAATGACCTTAAATAGGATTAGCTTGCAAGGAAAACAAGACACAAACATATAGCACACAGAATGTATCATAAATACCTGTATGAAGTTGCAAGAGAATCTGACCAAGTGAACTGGAAAGTGCCGAGAAAGATCCGCGTTTAGTAGGTTCCCTGTATTCTGCCATCTGCAGAAAAACAGATACAGGTCCATCCAACATTGCAGCAAGAGTAGAGGTGCATGCTAATCTTGCCTAACAACCATAAAATAAAATCTATTAGCAAGATAACCAACGAACTTTTTGGGACACCTCAACATCCAAGCTGCAGACTGCAACTACTAACCCAATCATGGTAAAAATAAAAAAGTTATCTTCAATTTATATCTTCTTGTTACCACAAAAGAAGATAGAAAGTTAACAGAAACAAAGAAGGACTAGGATAAGGCTAGCCAAATTCAATGCAACAAGGAGAAAAAGAGAGTAAAATCTGAAAAGTATCTAAAAGACCAACAAAGATGGAGAAACTGCCTCTATCAGAAGGGACCAGCGGAGAAAGATATAGGGTCCACTAATTAATGGAGAATTATCTGTAGCAAATACAAATACGTAAGAACATAGGAAACACAACACAATAGCACCTTAGCAGTTATCATCATCTTTCTGAATAAAACACCAATAAAGGAAGATTTCTTCATGCACTGGACAGATTTGTTCATTCAAAGTCCAATGTATCGAACACACATTTCAAGCATGGAGACGGTGAAGACACAAATTGGAGAGGTACACGACATACACATTATAAAACATATGAAAAGATAGCTTAGTACCAATTATACTGCTGAATAATGTACATATGATGGCGAAAAGACGTCTTCTCTGCTAACTAAAAAAAACTCCCACATGTATCAATCATCTGAATATGCATATCAAATGAAGCGGATAAACAACACCGTCTAAAATGATCTTTTGCATATGGGCGATAAGGACATCTGGTGTTGCACTTACTTTTATTGCTAGCCCTGATATTCACATTCTTGTTTTCAGAAGCTTTATCTTAGAGCATATCTTCAGAATGTAGAAATTTAACAACTCCAGTTGCACACAAACACACAGTGTACGACCTCCACTAGATTTTAGTTCACTTTTAGCCACCACGTCCAACTACAGTTTTAACTACTCTATCTGGCTGAATTAAATTTACATTGCCCCCATCAGTTAAATATTGCGTCCAGACCAATAGGTAACTCCCTATGGCATATTTAGATCAATTACTTTACATATTTTGTGTATGTGTGAGTGTATACACACACACACATACACACTAGTGTGTTACCCATACACTGTACTGGACAAATAAAATTATTAAAAAATATTAATGGATAACTAAAATATTATACTTGTTAATCAATATATATCTTATTTTTTGTATTTATATTAACATCTTATTTATAATTACCACTAACAGTTTGGCCTAGTGGGAAAGGGGCTGGACCACCTTAAGCAAGGTCACTCGTTCGAATCCCCGCATGGCCATGCCTGCGAATGGGCGAATTTCAGGCTTGTGTATGGAGCAATTGTTGGTAGGGAGAGCCTCCCCCTGAAAGGACCTGACAAAGCTCGAAGGTGGATTAGTCGTCAGTGGACGGAAACCACCTCTAAACTAAAAAAAAACAATCAAATAATTAATAATTAAATAGTAATTATAAAATAATTAATAATTAAATAATAAGTAATCAAATAATATTAATTAAATAACAATAAGGAAATAAATAATAATTTTTCTATTAAAATAATATTTTCAGGTGATGACCAAGAAATTATAGACCAGTGAGATCGAGGCTCCGCTGCGGAATTAAATTATAGGTATTTATTTCGAGTTACTATTTATGTATCGATTGCGGCGACGCACCGGATTCGGGTCTTTCTCCCAGACCCGGGTTAGGGGCGTTACAAATGGTATCAGAGATCTAACCCGGCCGGAAGTGCATTTGTGCACCGCCCGGGGTATGAGTTGTGGGCTCGACGTCTGGGGACATCCGATAAAATTAGAACGTTGAGCTCTAGTGAGTTGTAGCCAGGATAGGTTCCTTGGACGTGGTGCATAGTAGTATTCGTGGTTAGTTATCATAACTGGGGTCGATTGTTAGTTTTAGAGTAGATTACTGGGGAAGTTTAAGAAATGATTAGGAGATGTGTATTTGAAGTTTAAGTAATAATCGATTGGGATATTAGAACTATAGTTTGCTGCAGCCAGGAAAGGATTATTTATTAAATGTGATATATGATATTAGATAGCGACAATGGATTTTGATTTGGAGTTTGTTGTTATTATTCGAGGAAAATTTATTCGTATCGGAAGAGAGATTATAGAAATTATCTATTTGAGATTCGGAAAATATTTAATTAGTTTTGTTATCATTAATTATTTATTTTGGGAATTGTTTAGGTTGGAGTGATACGAGCATAACCTATAATTTTGTCCACTAATATATACTTTTATATTCATAAATTATTGAGATTCAAAGGAAACTATTTTTATTTTCTTTTTGTGATTAATTAAAATTCGAGAACGAATTTTTTTGAAGGTGGGGAGAATGTAATATCCCAGATTTTTATAAATATATTTTTTATTTATTATTATTATTATTATTATTATTATTATCACTATTATTTTTATAAGTTAATTTTTTTAAAAAAATGGTGCCATGAATTGGGCCGGTCCATCCGGTAAGTAAAAACAAACATAGAAGTTTCTGGACATATATGCGGTGAACAGGAAGTCGGTGGAAAACCGTCTATATATATGTATTACCCCATTTTCCTCCATTAAGTGCTGCGTGCGTCCAACACACACAGGTATGTCTCTTACCTTTTCTTTTGTTTTGCTTCATTTACTTGTGATATTATTATTATTAGTAGTTTTATTTATTTTTGATATTTAATTAATTAATTATTTAATTATTACTTAATTATTATTTATTTCCTTATTGTTATTTAATTAATATTATTTGATTACTTATTATTTAATTATTAATTATTTGATAGTTATTATTTAATTATTAATTATTTGATTATTATTATTTACTTATCAAATAAGTACTAATACGTAATTATTGGATTAAATAAACAGAGGGTCTAAAAGAATAAGGGAGATATCCAGTACAGGTGAGTGCTCTTACTCTTAAATATTTAAATAAATATTTTAAATGTCTGCATTCATTTTAAATGTTCTTATGCATATTAAATACTACTGTTACATATTTTTAGCATGAAAATTATGTGTTCAATTCTGTATGTGTCGGGCCCTTTGACCATAGGCAGTTCATACCGGCTGGACTGGCAGCGGGCCAACAGTGTCTGGTATGGAGCCTGTGGTGTGCCTCGCTGTTGGGCTATAGTCAGGAGATATGCTATAACAAGAGCGAGGA
>JAUEJK010144804.1:0-11108 GCA_032274865.1 Eryngium alpinum
TTCTAATTCTCTTTTTGTTTTCACTCACAATTTTCTTAACTAGGCATTTAACTTGTTTTATAATTAAATTAATATTAGTTGTTCCACTGTCTTTTTTTTTCTTTTTCTAATAAATTATAAAATTAAAAGTCGAAGCACGTAAACCACAAAAATTCATTATCATCGTACTATTTATTTATTAATTTTATATTTTTAAATAAATTAATTAATTTACTATTTAAAATAATATTGAAGAGAGAAATAATTTATAAAAAATAAAATACAATTATATATATAATTTTATGATGTTTTACTATTTTTATATATATACCCCGCAGCAAACATTCATCAAATTTTTAATTTTTAATATAAGAGATTAAAATCAACTTTTTCTGTATTAAATTAATTTTAGTATCATGAGTAAAATTTATAAATAATAATAATATTTAAATATATTCGTGACTTAGGTTCGAATCTTGACGAAGACTCTAAGCACCAAAATGATGCAGTGAGTTTTTAAATTTCAGAAATTGACCGATAAAAAAAAAATTGTGGAAGTAGTCACTCAAGTAACCTCTTATTCCATTTCTAATCTTGCAAGTTACTACGATTTGTGACACAAATATATACATACATAAAACACACACATATATATTTGTGTGTGTTTGTAGTGGACAAAGTTCCAGTCTCTGATTGCAACTGTTTATGCAACATTAATACGGGTACGCAACAGTTTGTAGCAATCTCCCAATATCGAGTAAGAATTCCTGTTAATTGACATCCAATATGTTTATATTGTCAGAGAAATCCTCTGCGCAAATTCAACTCAATTTTCATTGGTTCCGAAACTCAATGTTAGTTACATCGACCAACCAATGACCGAAACATACATACTAGTTGCTCTGTTGTTGGTTCGTTTGTGCAATATATTACATAGTCTACAATTCCATAATTCGACTCTTTTGATTGTAGACACAGACAGTTCGAAGAAGTGATATTCATGATTCTCAAGCACCTTAGCTAATAATAAAGGACGCTTTAAGGGTCCCTACTCCCTGATAAAATGCATGCATTATGTGTTTTTACCCCATATGCTCAATTTGTGTTTTTGACAACTTAAGTCCACATCTTAGGGTCATTCAAGTATTACAAATTCCTTTTCAACAGGGAAATGTTAATGCCAGAGCATCCGCACTCTCTCTCTAACGACGTACTTTTTGCATAATGGGTCAGCGAGAAAATGGGAGCCACTGCTTAAACCATTAGGTCAGGGCAGTTTTCTAAGTTCTCACACGTATTTTAGTTAAATATCATAAACAGTGTAATCAGAAAGTGTAGCCAAAAATATGACCCAAGTATCAAAATATACTCAGAGAGTTGCTTTCTTATTTTATACATAGGTACAAACCGTACGAGTACCAGAAATTTTCAGGAAAAAATTAAGACATTTTCAAGATAAATATTATTGAACTAACTAATGCAAATAACACTGACACCGGAGAACTCGTGGTAAAAGTACGGACTGAAAAGGCAAGAACACGAAATGCACTAGAAAACCTTCTGATAATCACTGCAGTGATAGAACTGATTCAAGAAAATACTAGAAAACTATAATACCAAAAAGAATAACACTATACAAAATACTAAAGAAAGTAGAAAAAAACTTATATCTAAGAACAATGGTATACTTCAAGTATTAAAAATATGCAAATCTGATGTTAGAATAAAAGAATAAATCATCCATCCTTGTGCTTTTACGCAAGGCCGTAGTAAACATTTCGGAGCTCCTATGCTAAACACAAAAAGAAGGCCTTATATTAGTTCAAACAAGTATAAAATAGTGACAATCCCTTTCTTGAGATATAAATAACTATAATTTGTACAAGGCAGTAAGCTTGTTTTCATAGAAGTAATACGCTAATTTCAATTTTTTAGAAGATTCATCCATATTTTAAACATAATTTTTACAATTACTACTATTGAACTTTTAATTCGGGGACCCTCCTAAAATTAAGACCCTGTTTTACGGAAAAGTCATGCAGCACAAGAGAACTAATAGATCGATTAAAACAGATTCAAGAAATTAATACTCATAAGGGGTGTAATAAATTCTTCTATCTAGATTAGATACGGAAATAAATAATGTACATATTATTTTCACATGAGTGTTACAAATTTGCAGAAGAATAGTTGAATGCAAACTTTCGAATTTAAATTTTATAGTCTTACATCGGGTGAGCTGTCTATGTGTGTAAATTGTATAAGTCACTTGTACAATTAGAAAACAGTAGTACTACACAACGCGACTTAAATAAGCCGACTTTATAACGCGAATGACGTGGGAGAGGGGTATTGGTTGTTGAAAAGAGGGTTTTTATGTTTACCGGGGGGTCCACTTTTATAATAAATAGGGTTGTGACACATCAGTCGTGTTTTTCTTTCGCGTTATTTATCATTATTGATGGTGTTCAAGGTTTTGTTTTTAGTTTTGAATAAATATCTAGTCAAATAGCCAACTACCACTTGTTGTGCCAAGATGAAGTGAAGATTTGACTTACTGTCCAAGTATGTTTGCAGTCCTAGAGTTGATTTCTACATAGAGGCAAGAGTGCAACAGAAAACATGATTAAACTGACTAAAGAAGACAAGAAAAGGGACAACTAGCTGTTTTAGCATGAGGACAAAACTAATTTTGTAGAAACTGCCAAACAACTGAAGATCTTGAATCACTCAAAGCTGGAAGAGCCACAAGTTCAGAGTTATTTTTGCATGGACCACTTTTGTTGGCTGCCATCAAGAAGACAAAGTTTTACCAGATTTGTAAAGGTTGCAGTTTTGCAACTTTAGTGTTTCTTTTCCAGTTAAGGCAGAATTTAAAATGTGTAGTTGTCTTTGTTTCATTTCTTTGGATGTTTTTTCAGAGCTTAAAAAGTCCATCTTGTAACTGTATATACTTCATTGCAGTACCAACTTTATTTTTGTGAAAAATCCCATTTGTGAAGGGGGAAAAATTCACTGTAGATCATCAATATACAATTATATTGTTTGATAAATTATTTTTATTTTTTTTTCATATTCAGAACAATCATAAAATTTACACACACACCTCAAAACAGTTAAACTAGAATCAGGACTGCAACTCAACACTGCAAAATGCAAAAATTTGTCAAGTTGCATTCAACCCCTCTTCTGCAACTTGAACTCAGAAATAACAATATGCAGTATTTGTGTATCATCACTTGGTGAATATATGTAGCAATCTCTCTACATTTACTTTATAATATAATCATACATTTAATGATATCAAAACCTTTTAAAAAAAAAGAACTACACATATGTAAATATATTTTTAGAAAATTTTTAACTTCTTCATCAATTTTCAACTTCAAATTATTTTGGTACAATTTTTAATTCATCATCCATAAAATAAATAAGTTGTACAAATATATGTATAAAACTATAACGTAGTAAAAAGTAAAAACATGTATAAAAATAAAATATAACTAAAAAACGTCTTTAAGACTTAGATTTCTAGTAATTCAAACCATGCAAGGCACTACAAATGTGCCACAATAAGAGAAAATGTCTACAACTTAGACTCTTTATATTCTATTTTGATTAGCTCCTTAATCCTTTTGTTGAAGTCTACATTTCTTGAAATGAATATGAAGAACCATTCTAGAATTATTTTGAGTTCAAATGCATTTCTTTCTTTAATCTTCTATATCATCAATTCTTACCATTTTGATTACTTTTACATTATCCCACATCTTTTTGTCCTAACTCCTCTTGTTCCTCATTAGTAAGCCATTTTTTATGACGAATTAGTTAGAGAATACTAGTAGGACTCCCTTGAAGTAATTTGAAAATAATATCAGCATGAGCAATGATGGAGGTTATGACAGAAATTGGAACTATAGTGATAGTGGAGCATTTAGAATATTTTTCTATTTAAGTAGTGTCACTGGCTGGATATGCAGTGTCTAATAGAGATTTTCTTTGCTTCTGAGATTTTTCTTCTTTTGCAAGCACGTCATTATCTTCTCCATCACCACCATAAAGTTTCTATAATCTTCTTAGTTTTCCTTTTATTCTTTGCCCTTTCCTTTTCTTTTGCTTCCTTAGTTTTTCTTCATTCGATTCTTTCTTTCACTCCCTTAAGCTTTTCTTTATCTTTTTAGTTGAGATATTTAATAGTAACATGAATAGCAACATGTAAGTCAACGTCTTCATGAGCCTCATATAACAAGAATAATTACAGTTTCTCAGCTTCTTTCATCATCCTCTCAATTTAAGCAGCCTTTATAGGGCCATTCCAATCTTCAACAACTTCACTATTATTTACACTTGAATTATATGTTCATCTCTGGTTCCAGCATGAGACATCTTTCCATCAGCTAAGTACCCTTTGAATTTTTATTCATTTTTCTATTCCTAAGTTTTATCCTCTACCTCAATTAGAGTTATGGTTATAACCACTTTTTTAGCTTGCTTATCGATTGGCTCTAGGTATTTACTTACCTCCCATTTTCTTCAGGCTTTCTTTCCACCAACATAGTGCAGATTTTAAACATGATCTTTTCCTTTCTTGCGTCGTGTACTATAAAGAAAATATTTAAAAGAATAACTTCAGATGTAGATAGAATATAACCAGTTAATGCTTAAAGCACTAGACCATGAGGATTGGACGATAGGTATAACCATACTGCATATTTCTTCTTCTTCTTTTTCCCTTTTTGACATTAGCATTGACTTTGAGAAGAGGAAGATAGGAGAATAATATTGTTATCAAGGTTTTAAGGTCCTTGACTTTTTTCTTAACCCTGACCATGTTTGTTTCTAGCACTTTGACATTATGATTTAACTTAGATATGCTAGACGAAATTAGCAGTTTAGTCTCAGATGGATTTATAATGGTTAAGGGTATTGATGATATAGATAAAGTGGTGACTGTGGTAGGGCTAGAGATAGATAAAGATAATGTAAGTAAAGACATTATGTTTGGAGATGGTGGAACTGCATATATTGTGGGTTCATTAGGAGTTCATTTGAAGCTGTCATTTAGATGTCGCTTCTGTAATGAAAGCCTCACGTTGGCACTCTAAGGCCAATAACTTTACCTCACTTTTTGCATGATCCTCACTATGGTTAGTCAGCCTCTTTGTGAGCATTTTTAGTGCTTTCTTTTCACTTCTTGTTATCTCTCTCACACTGGAAATGCTTGAGAATGTGGGTTTCCTATGGCTTTATTGTAGACTTAGTTACAAAAGATACAACCACTTGTGCTACACCAGGCGCTACTATTAAAAATATATTATTTTGAAATAAGGGGACTACAATGGATTTCTAAAGAACCAGTAGCAAGCTGGAAGGCACTAATCTTCTTAAGTGTATCTGAAAAGTATATAAAGAATGATAATGCCAATTGAATTAAAATATTAATTAAATTTACACTACAGAAGATGTAGCAATGGAAGTTATCTCCACATCATGATGCCCATTGCTCAGATTGGAGAAAGTATTTGTGAAGATATTGTCATATGATCTCTGCTCATTCTCCATCTCAATGATAGGAATGTGAGTGTTAGCTCTCTATTAGATTATGAATTGAAATGATTGTAGTTGAAGAAGGCTTAAATGAAGAGTTAGGCGGTGAATGTTTAGGAATAAGTAATAGTTGGTGCTTAAAAGAGTAAGGATGAGCACTATCAAAGGAAGTGGATGAAGTGTGTGCAATGTTAATATGTGATATCTTTATAAGAAATCCTAACTGTTAGAAGTACCCAAGGAATCAAGGTGATGCATTCTTGTTGTTGCAGTGGAAAGACTTAGCTAACAAGTTTGAGAAATTTTATGAATATTAAACGAAAAAATATTTAATTATTAAAAAACTATTTGATCTATAAAACTTTACCATAGTGATTTTAACTTATCTAACATTAGGTTAATGAATCAGTATCTGTATTAGTCTTTAACAGAATGAGAAATGTGGGCCTCGAGATCGGTAACTCGGATGCTGGAAAGATTAATCATAAACAGTTGGTCTCAGATAAGCTATAACCATGTTAATGCATCCGTTAACTACCTCTGATAGCCTTCTTTGCTTGATTTTCTTCTTCCTCGCCATGTATGTATCTGACTTCACAAAGAGGGTAATGGTGCTCTACATCCCCTGCTATAACTCGGCCACAAGCTCCTTGGATCCATACAGTTTGGTAGATAACTCATGAGACTACTACAAGTAAATTGGTCGATTTGCTTAATCTAGGACGAAGCTTCCATTCCAAGATAAACGTTCTCGCATATATCCTTATTGGCCCGATTCACCCTCTCCATATCCGTACAAGCCGCTTTCATCTTGGAGATAGCACCACTGAACATGATGTTAGCCTGTAATTGAACATATTAAGGTTTCAAAAGATTATATAAAACACAAACATAAAAAGAAGAGACAATGACAGGCTACGGCTTGGCAGCCCATAAACTAGATGTGGTTCGGCTCAAACGCAGCCCAGCCAGTAGGAGTGATTGATCCATGAGACCATCCAATAGCAAGCTTGAGATTCCCCATCACAAAATTCATATCTTGAAACCTATCGATCATGGAAAGAAGCCTTCTCAGAACGAGGGTCCTCCTTATGGTTAAAATAACTAAACATATAAGGGTTAACATGAACCTTCTTTCTCTTCTACTTTTATTTCTTAACATGGGTTTGTTTTGAGCTCATCCTTTTCGTGAGAAATTGAAACATCTGTTGAGCTGTCATATATAAAAAGAAAATATCGAATTCGACACAATAATGTAATATGAGGATGAAATGAATATAGTGTTAAAAGTTACCACTAGCACGTATGATGCTTAGACCGGTAACCTAAAGGGTAGCCTTGATCAAGATATCTAAGTACCATATCTGTTTTAAGTCAGCTTGTATGAGCAAAATAGTTGCATGTACTATTCGACAGAGATAGATATCAGTATCGGTACTGTCTTGAGACTGCTTGAAAGATGTTCTGAAAAAGGAGGACCAGTCTTTGGTTTCTACTTAAGGAAGAAGAAGTCCCTTTAGTACCGCGAAAGAGATTGAATAGGAAGCGGCATCAAGATATGGTCTGACCAGATCCTATTGCTAAAGTTAACCCAAGATAACAAATATATATAATCTTATAGCTATTAAAGTGAAGGTGAGATCTCTACCGCAGCCAACATGCAGACCAGGAAATCTTTAAGAATGAGTTTGAAGTCCGAAGAAAGAATTCTCTAAAATGGTCTGAGATTGTAGGAAGTATGGCCTTGTAGTCACCCAAAATATATATTAAGGCAACAAATAGTAATCAGCTCATCGAGCTCCCTTGAGGAAGGTTACAAACAAGGTCATGAGGCTCATAGTGGTTACTATCAAAATATTTATTATTTGCTTATTTAAATACATCAAATCAATCCATATCACCATGCATAATGAGTTTGGTCTAATACTTGAGTCGAGAGGCTTGGGGGAGGAAGACCTGAACTAGATTTAGATCTAGAAGTCGAGCCGGTGATAAAAGCACCAGGAGTAGCCATCTCTTAAGATCAAGCTAAAGAAAAAATATCAATCCTGATGAAGAGCACCTTGAATATGGTGAAGAACACGAAGAATGCCACAAAATACACTTAAAAATTTCTTTATAAATCTTGATTTCTAAAGAGATAAAATTTTAAAAGTATAGAGAGAAGAGATCTAGATTTATTTTCTAGGATCGAGAAGTGAGAAGTGAAAGAATGAAGGTGAAAATGAGACATTTCACCTTATACAATAAAGTGATGGCATAATTAGAATTATCAAGAAGAAAATTTTCTCCGTTTTGATTAGGAAAAAGTTTAAAAACTCATCATTTTAACTAAAAAAATATATAAAAGTGACTTGAATAAAAAGGACTTGAATAGGTTAGAGATACGGTCTCAACGACGTGAAAAATGCGTCAACTCCCCAAAATTTTCTACAAGCACGATAGTTAAAAAAGTCTTCTAACACCCCGATTATTTTTGGGGTATTAAAGTAATTTCAAAAACACTCAAACATTAAATAAAAACTCAATTCGATTCATTCTTGAAAATCTATATTTAAACCACAAATTGAAATCCAAACATCACAATATCTGTTATTCAATGCACTAAGTAATTGAAGATGCAGCTTTGAGAAAAGTCTAAACTCAAAAACTTGAAAAGATAAACAAAAAAACAAGACTCGTTTCGACTTCATTCTTATTCGATCCATAAGTAAACCTGAAAATAGAAGGATAGACTACATATCCCAGCAAGTAACCAACTAACCTAGCAAATATTCTCAATAAAAAAAATGAAACGATTTTCAAATAAGTTTTTATGTCTTTTAAAAATACTGATACTAACTCTTATATAATTCAATGAAATTTCAAAACGAAATAAAGGCTGAAATCAATTTATGGTTTAAATTTGGATTTTGAACAAAGATTATAGTAAATCGGATTGAGTTTTTATTTAATCAATTTAGTGTTTTGATATTATTTTAATACCCCAACAATAGTCGGAGCGTCACATGTGGTATCAGAGCCGACTCTTGGAAGTTCAGACTAGGTGGATTCAGTCAGGTTGTGGAAGGTGGAGAAACGACGGTCCAGTGATCCGATGATCCCAGAATTACGAGGAGGAACAATTTGTGACAATAGTATAGGCTATTAGTTAAGTAAGTTCAGCCTTGACGAGGACCTTAGAAATTTAAGTGGGGGCGTTTGTAACACCCATCGACCCACATCGTAAGATGTTGATGACTTTATTTAAATATAATCATAAAGAATCTGCCAACTAGCAACTAACAAATCATGATCTTTTGACTGGTAAGTGGTGGACTTGTGGATCTCAAGTTTATTGCTAGTTGGGTCAATTTGTTGAATTTTATTTATGGTTATGAGTACGGAATAGATTCGAACTTTATTATAACTTGGAATTTTATTCAGTTTGTCACAAGTCTTATAACCCTGGAAAGCATGTGGAGTAGCTTGGTGGTGGTGCATGTGGCTCCGAAGAGCCCCGTGGCTTGCCAATTAAGGAAGTTTGATCCCCTTCGATAGCGAATGTATAACTCTTAAGGCGCGTTAAAAAAATAAATTTATAAGTAGCTCGTGCGACTCACAAAGGCCCCCTATTGGGGCGCGTCTTGGGCTTTTTTGTACAACTTTTTTATATTCAAATTTATTAATACAATAAAGTTCAAATTCCGACATCAAATTTAAGAAGATTCTAAAAACACTAAAACTTGATGGAGAACAAAAAATAACCGTAATAGGAATATAATATCCAAACATTATCCACAAATTGAAGTGATATTTTCATACGAGTACAATATCAATTTGTACTTCTAATCTAGTATCTAAAATCCAAACGATAAATAATTATATAAAGAAATTTATATTCATAATTTAAGTATAAAATAAAATAATTATTTACTCAATTACTCTAATTCGTATATTTATTTTCGTATTCAAAAATTTCCTAAGTTTATAGATTATTTAATAAGGACTTAATAATTCAATTTTGTTTTTAGAAATTCAATTACCGATTCCTAAACCAGTCATGTATATCAATTATCAAACAAATCAAAATTATTTTATTTTACCGATGTCTATTCCCGATCAACATATAAATAAATATATATAATAAATATTCATTCTAAATTGACAATATTAGTGAATGTAATTGTTGACGCTCTTTGTGCATCACTTAATTCTAATTTATAAACTAGAATAAACACTTCACTAAGTATTTATTCTAAGTTATAAGTTAGAATTACTTCATCCGATCCATAATTTTGCTTTTTTAGATAATTTATAGGTAAATTGAGATAGATAAAAAATATACTTTTATTATTATTTTTTTAATAAAAAATATATCAAATAAAAATTTATTATTTATTATTAAATTTAGAGGGCCTTTATATATGCATAATACACGGGATAATCGAAGTAAAAGATTTTGCACAGTGAGTAGAATTTACCCATAAAAACGGGTCCACGCAAAAAGTGAAGTCAACTCTTTGTCTCATGACGTCATCTTCCATTAATCTCCAAACTCTATTAAATCACTGAAACCAGAAGCAGAGCCTCATTATTATCATTTTCCCTTCTCTTTTTCACACACAAACACACACGCCATGTACACCTACAATAACCCTAACTACACCGAGTTCTCCTACTCTTTTTCCGGTGACCTTCTCGGTGACTCTCCGGTACCGGACTCCACTCTTTCATCCTTATCTTCCCTCCAACATGATTCTAATATAATGATTCCTAATATGACCGAGTACGACTCGGTGCCCGCATTAATGATGAAGCAAGAGCTTTGTTATAATTATAATTATAATTATAATTATAATAATAATAATAGTAGTAGTGGGTGCAGTAGTTATGGTTCACCGAGTTCACTCACGAGTTATGAAACTCATATGGAGAGGAGCCTGAGTAGTCACTCGCTTCACAAGAATTTGAATGGGTTTAACTACAACCCGACTCAGTTCACTGTCTCCGACGACTCTACTCCGGTGAGAAAGGCTTTTAGCACTGGCGATTTGGATGTAAGTATAATATAATTATTTATCAATAAAATAGAGAGATAAACTTAAGATTTTTTTTAATAAAATTATGTTATAAATTATTTTGCTAAAATTTTTAATGCTTCTAATTTTCTATTTTTAATAAAAATAAATTTTAATTTAATATTATTTAAAAATAATTATAAAATTATCTGATTCATCTTCCAAATATTATATATATATATATATATATATATATATATATGAGTTAAGTTCAAATAAAAACTTATCAGAAAGTGAAAACTGAAAATAAAAAAACTTACAAAGGTTTGCTTATAAATCTTTTTCTATAATTTTATTAAATTTTAAAATTTTACAAATTTAAGTGAATTATCAATTTATAAATATTTGATTAGGAGCCGACTGAAGTATATTATAGAGTTAGAACTGGTTAAGAAGATAAAAAGGGATATCGAGTTATTGCCTTCTTTTCATGTATAGTAATAGCGTAATAATAGGGGCTAGTGGGTGCATGCAACTTCATGGTCCTATTCATATTGCTGTTGAAGATAACGATATACACTG
>JAUEJK010144912.1:0-11107 GCA_032274865.1 Eryngium alpinum
CCCCCCAATTCTCAATCCTACTATCAAGAGTTCTAATTGGAGAGATACTGCTCCTTCTTCATCTTGACTATCAAAAGTAACATGCATATGAGTGTTTCTTTTTTTATTCGTAGGCGTTCTTAGGTCATCTCGCAGATACAAGATCTGCCCCCCAGCTACATGATCTTTTATTAACTTTCCAAGGTAGGCAAACACGACTGTCAACGTTCCACGACTCCCTTCCATAGGCCACTGAAGAACTTGATTTGTAAGTAATTGATCATCTTTCAATCATCATAATGGGTTGTCCTTTTTCCTCTCATGATTTTGCTGCATCGGGATCTCTTTTCTCATCAAGGGATTTTTTCTTTATGAACCTTTCTAGACGACCTTTCTTCATAAGGAATTCGATTTCTTGTTTAAGATGCCTACAATCCTCCGTGTCATGCCCGTAGTCCTTGTGGAATCTACAATAGAAATTCTTGTTATTTTTAGCGGGATCCATCTTGATCTCATGAGGCCACTTGACGTAGGGCTCATTTACAATCTCCATAAGAATTTAACCTCGAGTAGTATTCAAGGGGGAATAAGTTCTACCCTGTTTTCTATCCGTCGAGAAGATATATCCATTCTGGACTTCTTCACGTCTTTTTTTTGGTATATGTGGTTGAATTAAAAATAAAAAGGTACAAATTCGGAGTCTAAACTCCATTTTCCTGGCCTAGACACAGATAGCACGGCTGGTCCAAAATAGAAAATATGAAAGGAAATGCATCAAAGACAATCAACACATCTTACATTCGAAATAAAATAAGAAAGCTAGACGACTAAGCATAGACAACAAAACTACCACATGCAAGTCATGTGGTTTCTCCTTAATCTATGGTAGGCTTATAGCGGCAATAAGTTAAAAGCAATATGTTTCAAGCAGATTAAGTTGTATTAAAATAGAATCAGAATCATCCATAGCAGGCTCAATAGTAAAAACCAGAAGCTGCACCAGCAGTCTTTTCCCAGCAGCACCAGCAGCTGTGTCGCCACAATATTTATCATAAAGCTCACCCAGATAAGGGGCTGCAATCCGTTATTTTACCCAAATCAGCAGCAAGCTAGCACAACCCAACTGCACCAAAATAAGTGTTTTCCTCGAGCTAGCATTGTTATTTTTGACTACAGAAACAGCAGCAACAAGAGAGACCTAGATTAGCAGCAGCCATTCCCAAACAGTAACAACAGTCCCCATAGAATCAGCCATAATCTGTTTAAATGTCATATTAACCACACTTGCAAAACTGCATTCAATAAATTTGTCCTGTGTAATAGAAGCATATTTGATGCGATCTGCTTGTTCACCTTGCTGTACATTGATCCAGAATTCAATATTCTCCCAGCCAAAGAAGTTAACATGATGAGAAGCTTCCCAATCCATCAAATCATTTAGGCGGTCAACAGAATTAGAAGTGCTAAGAACGAAACCATGAGAGTTCGTGCTCACTTCAGGAAGAATACTTCCAGCAACAACGAAGGTGGAAATTTGAGGACTTAAAGCAGCTAAATATGTGTCCATTCTATGTCGGTTATGGAGTTCGATTTTTAATAAGAGGGCAGTATCATTCTCAAATGTTGAAGTCAAGCCATCTAGTTGCAATGTAGTAGGTACCAAATGACAGGCATTTTGCAAAATAGCATATTCATGAGTAACAATCAAAAGAGTTGTCAAAATTTTTGCCAAACTTGTTACATTAGTAGCTTCAAACACGGTGGTGTTGACAAACAAACCAATACCAGCAGCAGTATAAACATAATCAGTAGCCTGGATTTTACAAATATGGGAAGAAGGCTCCCTAACAGCAACCAATCCCTCAAAGACCAGAGCAAGAACTTTAGTAATATCAAATCCAAAAAGAGTGTTTCCAGCATTAGAAAACCCCAAATTAGCCTGACTATGGCCAACAGCTACGCAACCTGAGTAAACAGTATCAAAGTTATTGACCATGGCATGAGTGCTTCCAGTCACAGTTTGCGCACGAGCAGGAGTGCTCCCAACAATGTTCACAATAACGCGACCAACTAAACAATACTCAGAAATCAAAGAGATAAAAAGATTTACTAAATAGCTAGCATCAACAGGTTTGTAAACAACCAATCTATCAACCAAATACAATTCAAGAGATTTGTAAACAAGCAAAGTGTCAACATAACAAGAAGAACTAAAGCTAGAATTGAGCGAATGAAAAACACTTGTAAGTTTGCATTTGACATCAAATTTAGCACCAGGACTATCGACTTGAACCACACTTTCTATGACATCAAGAATCGTTCCCACAACAGCATCAAATTGAACAAAAGGAACATTATCCAAATTTCCTTTAAAAACAGGGTCATCCAAACTAATGCTAACTTGGATAGTTCCCGTAATAACTTTAACAAAATCCTCGACAACCTGGGCAGCTGAAAGCCCATTATTAATACCATTAGATTCAAGTTTTCCACCTTGAGAGTTCGTATCTGCATGAGGGAGAATGTTTCCAGCAGCAAAGGTGGTTTTTTGCCAACTATTTACAACAACAGTGCAACTAACAAAACCTTTAACCAAGAAACTCCAGAGTTTAATCCGACCCAAAGGGATACTACCATTATTAAAAGGCGTAGTCATAGTCACTAATTCATCAACAAATCCCAACGATTGAGTGGGGTAAATAACACCAATCTTTCAAAATGAAACAAAGCCATCCTCATAGCTAAGCTCAATAGAACTAAACCCAACAGTTAATTTGTAATTGACAATTCCAGCAACATCGGCACCAAACCTGGGATTCAAATCTATGAAAGTAGAACCACCCATTTTCAAGGAATAAGGGCCCCAAAAAATAGGTGAAGCAACAGTTGCACATCCTTTTGTTGGCCGAATTCACAATACCCCATATGTTGAGATGAAGAGTACCCCATATGTTGAGATGAAGAGTATCACTTTCCGTACTTAGGTTGAGAAACCAAAACCCCAAATTAGTGGCAATAGCACCCATAGGCTTATTTGTGTAGACCAAACCACAACAATCCTAACCAAATCCGGCAGGAAATTAGAGTTTCCCAACCCAGATCTGAGAGTGCGAAACCCAAAGAAACCCTCAAATGAGAGGCTGTTAAATCGAAGAAGAACATATGCTTTAAAAAGCAAACGGTTGAAATTGGCGGTGAATCTTTCTAAATCATCAGAACGATGGTGAAGACTAAAACCACCGTAAAAAGGTAAATTGAAAATGGAAATAAAGATGGAAGGAAGCAAAATAGAAAAGGGCTGTTTGTCGAAATCTGATTGGTTAAAAATGGTACGTGTACGACACGTGCCGTGGGGGCCGTGTGTTGCACGTGAGGGGAGGCAGTAGCCGATTAATTTTTCCTAGATAGAAGGGAGAACACCTTTCTCTCCCTAGAAGGAAAACTCAACAACTAACTCAACTAACTATCTCTTCTTCTTCTTCACGTCTTTTTTTCTTCCTTCAGCCTCCTTTTGTTTCCTGCCATCTTCTTGGTTTACAATTTTCTTCAGCGTCTCTTCTGCGGATATGTACTTAATGGCTTTATCCTGTAACTCTTGCATATTGGACAGCTTCTTCTTAGCCAACAACATCTCATTAGTAGGTCCTCGTTGCATGGCCACTATGGCTATAGATTGGTTCAGGTCCGCCACCTTCACAGATTGGCTAGTGAACCAATCAATATACTCCCTTAATGTTTCTCCCGAGTTTTGAACATTATTCATCAAAGAGTCGGAACTACGTGCATGTGTTTTACCATACTGATAAACTGACTCCTGAACTTCCGAACCAAATCAGAAAATGATACTATCGACCGTGGAAGCAAACCTGCATACCATCTTTGTGCATCTTCTTCGAAAGTGGCCGGGAGAACATAACACTTGGTAGCATCATTAGCAGGCTGCACCAGTAGTGCATTATTAAACAACCTAACGTGCACATTAGGATCTCCCTTCCTATTATACTCACTGGTATCTTTACTTTAAAGGATACCTTAACCTTTATAATCTCATCAATAAATGAGGGGTATGGATTAGCGACATCGCGACTGGATATTTCTGGTTTACGTCCCTCAACCCTTTGTACCTTCGAAATGGTTGTATTCTTTGATTTCTCCTTAGACTTTCTCTTATTACCAAATTTCTCTTTTTCCAGGAACCCCTTCACCACCTTGGTAATCATAGCTTCCATCATTATTTCTAATAAATTTTCTGTCGGGGCTCTTTCGCATTGATTAGCATGGGTTGTGCTTCTGGGAGTCATCTTTTCACCCAACAGGGTTGTATTAGCCCCATACTTTCTCCCGTCTTCCAATTGCTCATTTTCCAGAGCTTCTAAGTCAGCTAAAAGTTGTAACATCTTCTCCTCGCGTTCCTTCCTCTTTCTCCAATTCCTCTGGAGTTGGATTGGTTGTCCCTATATGGACTTCTTGTACATTATCGTTGTTGGTCCGTGTAGTACGAGCACTAGAGTGTGTGTATGTTGTGGATCCGTGAAGGACGGTAGAACTCCTCGTACCGTCGAATTGGGAGTAATCAGATTATTAGGTTTGTCTGCTATTGATTATGACTTTTTGTTCAGTTTCCACACAGACGACGCCAAATGTTACGGACTAGAAAAATAGGACCTGTTTGCCGGTTGCTTCGTTAATGAT
This sequence comes from Eryngium alpinum, assembly GCA_032274865.1. Classification (NCBI taxonomy): domain Eukaryota; kingdom Viridiplantae; phylum Streptophyta; class Magnoliopsida; order Apiales; family Apiaceae; genus Eryngium; species Eryngium alpinum. The sequence continues at coordinate 4,672 of JAUEJK010144912.1, forward strand.
CTCCTTGATCGTCCACCGAAAAACCTGCAAAAGTCGATGGGGGTAGTACCACCGGGAGGACTCAGGTGCAAGAATAAGTAATATAATAGTTTGAGTATAATATCTGAATATGAGCTAAAATTGCGTACCTGATTATGAGAATTAGTCCCCTTTATACAGGCATAACTTAGGTTTTCAGATCTCTAATAGGAATTAGAATCCTGTTTAAATGGTAATTATCTTTACCTTGTCTTTTTTTTCGTGCCACCCAAGATTAGGGTTTTCTATCCTCATTATAAAATTACTTGATTTACCTTTAGGAGTTACTTCCTTATCTAGATTTATTTGTCCCTTTATTTTAGGGTTTCCGCATCTCCTTATTTGAGTCCTCCCTTTTGGGCATTGCCGTATTGTGCTTGTTAACTCGATTTTTACTCTTTTTGTTGTTTAACAATGATTCTGCAAACTAGTTTTGTAGAAGGGGTGAATACAAAACTATACAACTTTTTCAAACTTTTCTGGATTTAAAGCTTTGCAAAGATAAACTTGAGAAATTAAAAAAAGAACAATAAAATAGTAAACACAAGACACAAAGCAACTATCAAAGTTTAATTTTCATTCAACTTTGAAGGTTTTCAAAATAAAAGCTAAAACTAGCTTTACTTTGCTACAATCTGAAAAACTTAATTCTCGGCTACAAATTTGTTCTTAGAAAGCTTCACTGATCTCTGAAAACTACAGAGCTTCTCTTCATAAAAACTCAAACTAATACAACTTGCTACTCAGTGATACATCCTTGAAAGTACAAGGCAATATATATATAAGATAAAGTAGTTGCATTTTATCCACGGCCATGTGCATGACATGCTTCCTTGTCCCCTATTTTTGGCTGGTAGTGGTGAACACTTTTCTGCACAAAGTGATAACAACTGGAATACCAAATCAGGATAAAATCACTTTCTTGCCTTTTTTTCTGTACCACATTAGTTTCTCCACAAAGTTGCAGTTTTATGACAACTTCTGGCTTCAAATCAAACTGTGATGTAGACACCTAGGATCAGATAGAGGTTCCCCTGCTTTTTCAAATCAGGCTAAACTTCCACTGCTTCTTGACTTCCCCTGGTGTTCACGTCCACTGCTTTCAGATATCCCCTTCTCTTGGTCTTCCACCCCTTTTGAAAAAATCCCCTATCAGTGTGAGCTTGACTTCTCTTGAGTTTTCTGACACTTAGTAACCCTTCAGGCTTAAATTGTAGCTAGATAAAACTCCATGTAGCATAACTTAACCATCCAATCATTACAACTTGACATTGGTAATTATTGAGATTACCAAGTCATTATTCAAAGTGTGCTATGTAAATTCTATACTAGTAATAGCACTTATTTTATTTGTTTTGATATCATCATCATCACAACTAGCAATGGCAATATCTAACACTTTTCGGATCCGAATCCTGCCTCTCTGTGCACTAATAGTTCGGACCCTAGTTTTGGGCCACTACAAGAGCCATCTCTCATCTGGCATCAAACTCTTCTTTCTCGCTTCTGATTTATTTACGGAGTAACACTTCTCACATCATCAAGGACGGTAATTCACATAAGTATTTACATAGATTGCTTTCAGTTCACTTAAGCTTTTGTGCCTCCAATAAGTCTTCCAAGACACTTTCCTTATTTCTGTATAGTTTTAAATTTTGTAGCATGGATCTAGGATGTGAGGAAATCTTTTGGATACAATTTTGATCATGTTGGGGATGAATTCAGAATCAGGAATCTTGTAGTTTTCTGGAATGGCAGTGGAAGACACAATAGTAGTGGATGAAGAGGTTGTATTGGATAATGACAGTAGTACTTGGTGTTTGAATAACTGAAGTTTGCGTGAAAGGTACCAAATCTATGGAAGTGGTTGTTTGAGCTTGACTAACTTGAGCAATGTCAGAGGTTAGTTGTTAAGAAATGGATAAGGTAGCAGGGGTTATCTAGGCAGTGGACAAATCGGAAGTGCATAGAATTTTTAAAGTGGTAATGGACAACTATTGTTTTTTTACTTCACGTTGACAAGCTTCTGCACTTTTCATTATTTCTAGTTCATCTTCCTTTTGATTTATCTCTGCTACCAGCTTTTTGAATTCCTTCTGCTCCATTTTCTTCATCCTAAGCTACTCTCTTAAGCTACTTCCTTCTGGTCCTCCTTCCCTAGATCTCTCCTATTAACTCCCAAGTCCATTTCTAGATCAAGACCACAATTTCTCTCCATTTCTAGAACACAAATTTAGGTTTTCTAGAACAAGTGCCGTCCTTTTTAGTTTTTTCTCATCAGCAACTGGATTTTTCTTTGATTTTGCTTTCCCCAATACTTTCAATTCCCTTTGCCTTTGATTTTCCTTTGCTGCCTTCCTGTTCATCTCCTCCAACTTCTATTTATTTTCCAGAAATCTTTGATTAGTTATTCTGTTATCAGCCATGAAGCCACCATCACTTGGGATTGATTGCGTTTGTGTAGCAGTGGATAATGCTTCATTTTCCCCTTCTTCTTCCTCAGTAACTTTAGCTTCATATGTGGGAGACCTTGGTAGTGAAAAAGAAGGATCAATACTTGGGTTGGCTTCAAGTACAGATCCATCCTTATTGATAGCAGTTGTTATATAAATAATTTTTACTCCATTTTTTTCAATAAATTTGTGAGATCTAGAATATTTAATTATAATATTTTTTAAATACAATATATATATTATTTATATATTTAAAATTTTATTATAAATTAAAATATAATTTTTATTAATTATAAAACATAAATTGAAATAAAGAAAGTTGATTGATTTGATTCTATTATATATGCATATCTTTTATTAAAATTTTATTTTAACCGAATCTAGAAATTACAAAATATAAGAGATACATAATTTTACTTTGACCAAATTTCTAAAAAACCAACTAACTTTAGTGTGTTTTTGCATTTGATTATTTTTCTTATTTTTACCATTGAACTCTGAAAAATAGTTCACATTTACCTTGTCTAACCCTAGGTCATATTTACGTTGTTTAACCATAGGTGTTTAATTATAGTTATTTTTTTGTTGATGTGACACAATGACATGGATTGAATTGTCATGCGTATATTGACATGGCACACTAACGTGGTGTTTAATTATAGTTATTTTCTGTTGACGTGGCATGCTGATGTGGCACGCTGAAGTGGACTGAATTGTCATGTGTATATTGACATGGTACGCTGACATGGAGAAAATTGCCACCTATATGCTTATGTGGAATTTTTTAATTAAAATTACAAAAAAAAATGATGTTAAGAGGACTGAAACTCAACTTATAACTTACAAAATATAAAGTCTTAACTACTCTGTCAACAATATATTTTACATTTAAATCTATTTATAATATATTATTACTTACATATTTCCTTTCAACTAATAAATATATAACTTTGATTAAAAATATTATTTATTATAACATATCATATGAATATTGGAAAATTTGTCATATTAGATATTATTTTAAATTTACGTATTCATAAACATACAAAGGGTATTTTTAATAATTTAAAAAATATCTTGAAAATTAAATTCATTAGTTAGATAAATTTTCCATATTCATATAATTTGTTGTAATAAATATTATTTTTTATTAAAGTTATGTATTATTGGTGTTGAAAAGAAATATGTAACTAATAGATTTTAAATGTAAAGTATATTGTTTGTTGAGTAGTTAAGACTTGATATTTTATAATTCATAACTCGAGTTCGAGTCCTCTTAATATTATTTTTTCTGTAATTTTAATTGAAAAAATTTGGGTAAGCGTACATGTGATAAATTCGACAAAAAATAACTATAAATATCAACAGAAAATAACTACAGTTAAACATCTATGATTAAATAAGTTAATGTGAGACGTGCCACGTCAATAAAAAAATAACTATAAATGTTAACAAAAAATAATTATAATTAAATAAGATAAATATAAGGCGTGCCACATCAACAAAATATCACAGTTAACATCTATAATTAAATATGACACATATGAGATGTCAGCGTGGCATGTTAGAAAAAATAATTATAATTAAACATATACGATTTTAGAGTTCAATGACAAAACTGAAAATGAAAAAGATAAAGAAAAATAATAAAATATAAAAATTATTAAAATTTAAAATTTATTAATTTTTTTAAATAATTTAGTCTTTTACGTATAAATAATGTATAAGCTATAGAGTAGACTTTTCATCGACACAAAAAGACATCACCATAATGGTTAAGGTTGGGAATTTGGACATTTTGGTGTGTTAAGTGATAGATGGAGGAGTGGAGGTGTATGTGGTTGCATTTGTTCAAGCTCATTGTGATTGGGATTTGTTTTTGTCATTTGAAATTACTTTTTTGCTAGAAAACATCATTTTGAATATTGATTACGACTTTGATATTCTTTACGAAAGAATCTTTTAAGAACAGAATAGAAACCGTTGCACTCATTAATTAAACAAATTAAAGTAGAAAGAAAATATATTCAAAATATATTTTTTATATTTTCTATTATTAATTATTTGACTTTTATATGTAGTTTATGATATTTTAATCCTATTGTAAAATATGTTATTTTTATTTTTCTAAATAAAAATATAATATTTTTATTTAAAAAATAAAAAATAATATATTTTATTGATAGGTGAAATCATTAAATTATATATATAAAAATTAAACGACTAATAATAAAATACGAAAGCAGAGTATGGGGTATTTGGCTGAGCCACTTATAAATGGCAGCAGCTTATAAGTGGAAAAAAAATATTTTTTATTTTTCAAATTTCCACTTGTAAGTAGAAAAAAAGTGGAGTTAAACACTTAATAAAATTTTATAAGAGGAAAAAAAATAATAAATATATTTTTTTTAAACTTCCACTTATAAACTGGAAATAAGATTTGCAAAATAGTACCTATATCTAGTTCAGAACGAATTTATCCGAATGACATACTCTATATATAAAGTCAACAATCTTTACAAATCAGTAGTATTTATTGTGAACTCTGCCAAAAATATTTAGTAATAATTTCTATTTTCTCTCCTTTCTTACTATATTTTATTAAACACCAACAAAATAAATTAATATGACAGCTAATTTTATTCAATAATAATTACCCATTTTCCTACCTAAAACAGGCTAAACAACTATAGTAATATATGGTAGAGTATCACTTAAATTCAAATGTAAATAAAGTAATACTTAAATGTTACACAATAATATTGTTGCAAAATCTTTATTACTACTTTATACCTAAAATAAATTGTTGCTATTAATTATTACTCTTATTTGGACGTGAAATGGGACTTGGGGAAGTGTAAGAAACGTACCAGGTTCATCTTTTCTCTCTCTTTAGTAGTTGAGTATATATAGGATTGTATGTCTATATATATACATATAATTTTTAATTTATTTATTTATAAATTTATATATTTATATAATATATAATATACCAGATTACCTATTTTTGTGTAGTACAAACTTTTACTATCACCATCTTTTCTTCAGCCACCTGAAATCCAACTGCTGAATCCCTAAGATTCCTCTTTCTTCAGTGATCCTAATTTCATGTATAGGTATCTCTCTACTTGTTTTACTACTATTTCTCTCTCTTTCCCAAGTGCTGCTTCACTAAAATGATTGAATATATATACATATATTTATATATATATGGTTGTGTGTTTATATATAAACAAATGGTTGTCTTGCATGCAATTCTTTGAAGCTTTCCATCATTTCTTGGAATCTGGTAGTGGGTCTGTTTATAATTTCATTTTTTTCACAAATCCCTATGTGATGTATTATATATGATAATCAGATTGTTCTGTTTTCCCTTTAGTGTTTATTATTAGTAATATAGTGTGATTCTTTTACATAAATTACCATCATTTTTTAATCCAGAGTTGTTTATTATGATTTTTGATTGCTAGATGAATCTGTTTAGGGTTCAATTTTTTTTACTTTAGGGTTTTTGGTGAGTTTTTCTATCAAATTTGAAGAAGGTTTCTGGATTATTTAAAGGTTTTTTTTTATTATTATTAATAAAAAAAATCTCTAGTTTACCTACTTACTATTATAAGGTGTACATGTTGGGGGGAAATTTGTGGTAATGAATCAACTGGACATAAGTGAGATAATAATGATGTTTTTAGTGGTTAATTGGTGGTTATGCACAATAAATTTTTAGTGATTAGTATCTTGATTAAAGTAATATTCTATAATTGTTGTTACTAAAGCTGAAATTTGTAAAACGGTTTCTTGATTCTTTTGTGTTCTTTTTCTAAAGAAAAGATCTCTACTTTTCCTATTTTTCTGTTATAAGGTCTTCTTTGCACTTGTTTATGTTTGAGGGGTACCTTTTGTGCAATTTGTATTGGGGATTAATCAATTGGATATAAGTGAGATTGTACTGATGTTTTTAGTGT
>JAUEJK010145017.1:0-11107 GCA_032274865.1 Eryngium alpinum
AAAGTTTAATTTTGAAAAGGGACCATGGTACAGTGGTTGAAGCAGACACATGGGTGTGAATTTGAAGTTAGATAGAAAGCAGACACATTGATAAGGGAGGGAGTCGAACCCTGGTTCGACACTTACATTGAATAGTTGCTCCACCACTAGGCTACAATGTGACTCATTAAATTTTCTACACTGTATGCTATATATACTATGGATTCAAAGGGGGGAGGGGGAAACCGCCCACCCTTGGCCTCCCCCCCGGTGGATCCGCCACTGTCCCTAATATAAGTTAAGGATTAAACGAGATGCAGAAGTTCCCAAAATTGTTCTTGGAAGCACAAATTATTTACTGTTAATCTTTTTAGTTGCCAGAATTTTAAAATAAATTTTGGAATTTATAGCTAATGTAAAATATAGGGTGTTGTATTTTAGGTTCTAACGATCTCAACTTCTATTGGAAGAAGGTTGCTACAATTTTTTTGGTGAAGTTTGTAACCGGTTTTTCTCTTGTAATTTTTATTCCTAATTATAAATGTGATGGAACGGCTCTTGTCAAGCCTTCAGCTTTATATCCGTAAGCCCCGCCTTCCTTTTCTCGTGTAGGTTGAAGCATCTGCTACCACATCAGTTCACGTCTTCCTTTTCTCGTGTAGGATGAAGCATCTGCTACCACATCAGTTCACTGTTGCGGACACCTGTTCCTCTCTATCCGCAGCATGTTCTCACCAACCCACTTTTAATCGGGTAAATGGGCTATTTCGTCACTAAACTGGTGGTCAATTCTTAATTTGGTCATCAGTCAAAAAAAGCTTTCAAACGCATAACAATACCATTTATTTATCTCAGTCGCATAACATAACAAAAAAAATTGCACGAACGTTAGAAAATTTAAAATTTTAACATCGTCGACTAACGTGCCGTTATTGTTTGCAACATAAGCGTACACATAACCTCCACGTATGATACACCCATTTGTAAGTCAGATACATTTGAACCCAATAAATATCCGACCCAGAATCCGAAAACATAAAAATTAAACTAAGTGTGTGTGTGTGTGAGTAATGGTATTTTGCATCTCGAAGTAGAAGAAGAAAGAAAAGAGATGAAGGTAACAGTGGATTGAAAGGAATAAGTAACGTTGAGAATGGCTAATCAACGATGACGACTCCTATTGTAAACAGTTAACCTATTGAATCTCATATCTTTGTTGAGTTCGTTGATGTCGCTATTGAAAAATCCTAATTTTTTTCTTCTTCAAAATTAAAAATCAATTTCAATACTTGATTTTTGTTTTGCCTTTTTATAATGTTTGCAGGAGTGGGGAGTATGTAATTGTTATTCTTTAAGGTGGAGTTTTTATTTATTTATCGTATATGGAGTACATTAGGGGTAAAAAGAAGGAAATTCATAATGTTAATTTGGGTAGTATATGTGCAAAAGATGTGCATCAGTTGGTTGGTTGTAATGCAGGAGAAACTGATGTAAGAGATTTGGACTGTTTCTTTTTTGCTAAAGATGGAGTGTCAACTAAAGGTGGAGTTCAATTGGTGGAGGATAGTTCTATGGTTAATGTGATTGCAGCTGCAGATTCTAACCCATACAAAGTTAGTATTTTATATGTAGTGCATTTAAGGGGTAGTGAATGCAGTGGTGAAGGTTCTTCTGGTGTAAATGAAAGGCATAAGAGTATTGCGAAGAAGACAAAAATGAAGAAAGTAGTGGTGGAAGGGTGAGATAAAGGGAAAGGGAAAGAGGTAGCAGATGAAAGAGAGAATGAAGAGATTGATGTAGGAAGTGCAGAAGGAAGAAATATTGGTGAGGGAGCTTGTAGTGATGAAGAACTTAATGAGATTAGAAAAATGAAGAGAGAGATGAGGAAACAACAAAAGTTGGTGGAGGAGTTAGAAAATGAGATAATTATGAACAAGTTGCGGAGGAATAGTGGTGAAGGGCCCAAAAGTGACAACTTTAACAGGTCTTTTAATACAAGTGCATGTGATGAGACAGAGGATGGGGATGAGGAATTGGCCTATGCTGAGCCCCCATTTATGAATAGAAAAAGAAGTGTGAATGAGCAGTTCAATGAAAACACAGCTGGAAAGGACATCAAGTGGCTGCCAAGTTTGATTTTTGAAAGTAAATTGCAATTTAAAAATGCAGTTAAAGAGTATTCAATTGCTACTAGAAGACCACTGAAGTACAATGTGGATGACAAACAGAGGATTCAAGTGATTTGTGCTGTGGGGTGCCATTTAGGTTGTAGTTGAGCTATATAAAAGAGTTTGAGGGTTGGCAAATTAAAACAATGACTGATGAGCATAATTGTATCTACCATTTTGTTAATAAACTTGTGTTTGCCAAGTATCTAACTAAGCTGCATGGTGATAGAATTAGACGGAATTCAAACTGAAAGCTTTCAGAAATGTAGGAAGAGTTTATGAAGACTTTAAAGGTTGCAGTGGGAGATGCAAAATGTTCCAGAGTGAGACAGAAAGCATTGTTGGATGTTGAGGAAGAGAATAAGGGGCTTAGGAGGTTTGGATGTGAAATTTTGAAAAGCAATCGGATGAACACGGTTAAAATTTTAACTGCAAGACTGAATGAAAAAGATCCACCCCATTTTCAGAGGATATATGTTAGCTATGAAGGGTTGAAGAAAGCTTGGATGGAAGGTTGCAGACCCATACTTGGCCTAGATGGGTGTTTTCTAAAAACTATTTGTGGTGGATAACTTCTAACGGCTGTGGGAAGAGATGGAAATAATTCCATAGTACATGTTGCTATGGCTATGGTGGAGACAGAGAGCTATAACAGTTGGAGATAATTCTTAGATTTACTGTTGGAGGATCTAGATCTTGGCAATGGTTATGGTTTTACCATTATTTTTGAGCAGCAGAAGGTATTCATTTGTATTATTTAGTATCTTATCTCTAGTTGTGGAACATAGTTATAATTTGGACCCATGTTTAGATCTGGCATGCTTATGTATATTTTGTTCTTATATTTATTGTAGGGCTTGGACAAAGCCATTGTAGAGTTGTTTCCACATGTTGAGTATAGGAACTGCACAAGACATATCTATGCCAACTTGACGAAAAAATTTCCACCACATATTGTCAGGAGTGCTTTCTATAAAGCAACATATGCCACTCATCCTGAGGCTTTCAAGGCTGCAATAAAGAGCTTGAAAGGGCTTCTAAGGGGGGCAACTGAGAGAATGAAGGAGTTTGATCTAAAGTTATGGAGCAAAGCCTATTTTGTAACTCATTCAAATTCTGATAGCACAGACAATAACATGTCAGAATGCTTCAATAGTTGGATCTTAAAAGCAAGGTAATTGTCTTAACTATTCTTTCATAATCGTCAAATTTTAACTGCTGAATATTGGATTAATGGTTAGTTAAGGATAAATTAGAATGGTTATAGATACTTTTGTAGATGAGTTATGTATGAATTTTAAGAATGATTATGTATGCTTTTCTAGGTATATGCGAATTATTGATATGTTCACTAAAATTCATGATATGCTTATGGAGAGAATGCATCAAAAGAGAGATGCACTAATTAATTGTGACTGCATAGTGGTACCTAGGGTTAAGAAGGAAATGTATTTGTCAATTATAGAAAGTAATGAATGTGATCCTTTATGGGATGACAAAGAGCGATTTGAAGTTAATAGAAGAGGGGTCGGTTACGTTGTTAATTTGGTTAAGGGTACATGTTCATGTAGGGTGTGTGATCTTACTGGTATACCATTATGACTATGTTTATATCAAGCTGGTATACAAAGGAGAAGTAAATACAGGTATACTCCAATTGCAAGAAGTTATAAGGGGATAACCATTTTGGGAAGAAGTTGAGAGTGGCACAGTCTTGCCACCTGAAAAGGTGAAAAAGTTGAAAGGTAGACCAAAAAAATAAAAAAGAAGAGAAGGTTGGGAAGGGAGAGTAAATAGGGGGAGCAGTAGTAGACTATCAAGAATTGGTTGAGTTATGCATTGTAGCATCTGCAGGGAAACATGACATAATAAGGATAAGTGCCCTCAAAAGCCAGAGGGAGAAGAACCAAAAGAAAAGAAAAAAAGTTGAAGAAAGAGGAAGGTTGTAGATGAGGAGGTTAAAGTTCAAAATATGGTAAATGAAGCTGCCACTGGTGAAACAGAATTGATAGAAAATGCACTTCGAGCTACTGCGACAGACGTTTCACAACCTTCACAAACAGCAACCTCAAATACAAGGAGGAGTCAAAGGATCCAGCAAAAGAAAGTGGTACTAAAGTGTATTATTTTCCTACTTTTTTTATTCAAATATCAAACATATTTTCATTTCATCATCTTTACTGTCTTTTTCAGGTGTTCTATCTCCTCCTTCAATTCATCTAAACAACCATCTTTCATATTCAGCTTCTTCTTCACCTCAACCAAACACGTCTCTTTCACTTTCAGCTCTGCATTCACATCTTTCAACTGAACATCTTTCACATTAAGCTCTTGCTTCTTTTTAACAATGTCGTCTCTTAAAAAAAATTATCAAGACTTGTGGTTAGCTTCTCCAACAACTGTTTAATAACTTCTCTTGCCCTCTCAGTAGATGGTGCATCAGCCCACTTGAAAAAATTACACTTTAGCTTCGGATCCTACAATTATAATCAATGTACTAACATAAAACTTGCAAATACATCACTTAACTAAATATAAATGCCAATCCAATAACTATAATACTGTGACATTTTCAAGCGAAATGTAAGCTCAAATCGACATACCCCATAACGACTACATCCAAAAAACCTTCTACTAGGGTCTGTAGTTCCACGTCACCATGCTTCCCAACAACGAGCTCCAAGACCACAATCGCACGCCACTCCACGTTCAATAGTTAACGGTCGCGATGACTCCTGCCTTAGATGAGGCAGTTGAGATGTAGCTCAACGAACTCATGGATGCTTTAGAGAAATTACAGAGACAATATAGGAGTGAAGTGGAGAAATATGAGTGAAAATGTTAGGAATGACTTTTATATGGACAAACATTGGTGGATGGCTTTTTTGGGTCACAAAACGGATCGGATAACGAGTAAGAGGATAATGGATCCACGCTGACATGTAAATCCACCTCAACAACTACTCTCCACATTAGCAATACACGTCAGTATTCCGTTAAGTATTTAATTTTTTTTAACGAAAATAACCAATTTGAAAGAAATAAATGGTTTTGTTATGCGTTTGGAAGATTTTTTGGGCTTATGACCAAACTGAGACTTAGCCCCCAGTTCAGTAACGAAATAGCCCATTTACCCACTTTTAATCTTATCTGTTAATAAAGTTTTTATATCCATCAAATTATGTCACAAAAGGAGACGATTTTTTTTTTCATATTTGTAAATGAGTGTTCAACTTATTGGCCAGCACAAATTATTTTGATATTCGATTAAATGTATTCTGCAAAAAGTCATTTTACAATTTCCATAGTGTCAAAAATATGAATACTATTGAGCAGCAAAAATAAAGTTAGGCGATGAGATACAGAAATAGTAACTTGATGAACATTTGTAATTGTTACAGTTTGGAGTCTCTTTTTGTGATCTCCTCCACAGCTATTTCTTTACCATCGTCATCTATATATAAAGATAAAATTTGTCAGTGAGAGACTATGATATCGAATGTGAGGATAAAGCTAAATGGGAAAACAACTTAGACAATAGTGGGACTGAATAAGAATAATTATCTTAAAATCAAAGATTTTGATAGCACGGTCGATATGAAGAACGTAGTCCTTGTACTTTTCGAATATGATTATGGTTTATGTAGTCACATTGAATGATTGATTCAAAGCTGAAGAATAAGGTTGGTGTGAGTTTGTAATACACACTAATCACTATCAAACAAAAAATGGTAACTCTATCTTGTCTCCTCCGAAAGAAACTTGATTGAAGAAAAAAAAAAGACGAAGCTATTTTTTTGTGTGGAAAAAGAAAGTTTATCTTTATAATCATTATGGTATGAGCATTAACACAAATAACCTGATATACATATTAAGTTCTCTCTCAAACACCAGGTTCCAATCGGATATTTTGTTAGTGTGGAATAAAAGGATGTCCGGTATAAGTGGATCAAAATCCTCTCTTGTGTTATCGCTGTCAAATAGAATTAAATTTGAGGTGTGTTATGTATTAGTTACAAATAATGGACATGATTTCTTAATACCAACACAATGATAGAAAACTAAAAACATAACACCAAAGAAATGTAAAAGACACTAATGTGAAAAACATGTCAAAGTTACGAGGTGGAATTGGAAATTCAAATGGCAAGGCCATATTTCCAAACCAACCAAGCAGCTATCCCCCGGTATGGGGTGTTAAAATTGGATGGAAACTTAAAAAAAAATGGGACCGAAATGTGGATTGGAACTGAAAATAGACCGGTCCAAATAGAACCGAACTGAAATAAAAAAGATTGAACTAGATTATACTCATTCGGTCCAATCTACGTTCTTAGGTTATAGATCGATTATAGGATCATATATTAAAAACTATTAATATATATATATATATACACATTATAATATATATACCTATAATTATATATATTTAATAATTATACTTGACAAAAGTAATGATAAATATATATTTATAATATTCAAAATTGAATTGAATAAGTAACTTCTAAAACAATTATGTCCAAATATTGTTTATTAAAAAAATATTTTTTAAAATTAATATCGTAAATAATTACTTAATTTAGAATATTAAACTATATGATTCAATAGAATAGAATATTCCACGTACGGAGAAAGATGGGGATAAAAAAGGGTGATAAGTCGAGAACCGAGCTGCATATTTTTATAATTCGTAATTAATTTAAGTTAAACTTTTTTTTAAAAATTTAGGGAGTTATATGTAATTTAAGTTTAAAACTTGGACTTTAGTGGATAATTTAATTTATGTATTTTAACATTAATAGAGTATTTAAAATTAATTTTTTTTAATTATAAAAGTAAGAGTTTATAAATTTAAATTTAGTCTTGATATAATATTTTATTGGTAGGTATTAAAAAAATCAATTTGGACCGAATTTATGGTCCAATCCAACTTATGATCTAACGATCATAAAAATATAAAATTCGACTGGATTGGAACGGACCGTTTTCTCTAACCCAATCTCTAATTTATAATTAAAACCGGATTGGATTGTGCCGTTGACACCCCTAGCATCTAGCACATGGCTTCTATATGCTACACATTTTCGTGTTCTCCTCCTTACTCTTCATAAAGCTGCGACTCTGCTTCTAAATTCATACTCACAATCTGGAAGGTAATCAATCCTTCTTAAGCCAAAAATAATGCATAAATGGCGCAACTACTTTTTGGAGTGACTGTCGTGTCTCGGACGATTTTGGGAGACTATCATGTCTCATATGAAAAAAGAAAAGAATTCTACTCAAGAATTCGAAGAAAATTGTAATCTTAAATATTATTAATCAAAAACTGTCCTCCATCTATTACAAGTTCTTCTACCTATATATATAGAAATTCTAAAATCTAAAAACTAATCTAAAAAGTAAATATTTCAAAATCTTAAATCTAACTGGAATTCCTAAATAAAGCAAATCTTAAATTAAAAGAAAAATAATAACCAAAATATGAAAAAAAAACTAAAAATATATGAATTTTAAAAGATACAAATCCTAAAACATTATGAAAATATTTATTCCTGCACCAATAAAGCTGTGTACCCAGCAATATTAGGAATTTTTTTGAACTTCTTCAAGATACTATCACCTCGCACAACATCCTCATAATCTTCAAGACGAAATCTTTCAGCAAAATCTTTTATCATTTTGGCATCTCACTCATCGGCAACCTTAATCCCTCTAAGTTCGTCTATACTCACATGTTGTACAATAGTCTCAGCTGCAACACAATCATTTCCTTGACATCTTCCCTCTAATACTTCATATATATCAAGTTATATAGGGTTGCATAAAATGTTAAAATCGTATTGGACCGGATCGAATCGGACTAAACCGAATACTAATTTATATTTTTTTTTGGACCTTGGACCGGACCGAATATATTCGATCTTTGGACCGGACCAATAAAACTCGGACCGGACCGGAACCGACCGATACAGACCGAATAGTATGATAAGTAATTAAGAATAATCATATAAATTTATTAATAATTTAAATAAATTTAACTAATTAATAAATAATATTTTTAATAAAAAATAATATAAATATATTTTAATAATTAAATTTAAGGTTTTAAAATATATATTTGAAAGAAAAATTGTGAAATTTTAATATTTTAAGTAAAGTATTAGTTTTTTATTAATAAATTTATAACAATATATATAATATAAATAATTTTATATAAAATTATATTTATTCGGTATGGAGCGGTTATTTTCGAATTTACCGGACGGGACCGAATATAAAATATTAAAAATTATAGGACCGATGACCATATATATTCGATCCGGTCCAATCCTGGACCGATAGGTCCGGTCCGGGTCATTTTACCGGTCTGGACCGACCGGTGTGCAGCCCTAAAGTCATATATCAATAGCTTTAACTGAGTCAATGAGTGTCCTGATCAAGCTCTGGAAGTTGTTAGCTCATGGCCGTCAATATTAAATTATATGCGATCAGGATGCTGGTCTATCACAATACGAAGTTCATGATGATTTTGCCTAAGATACTGAAAGTCTGCAGTGAATATACCTAGCACATGCTCAATCATCTGACCTACATTATCCTGATCTGCCGCCACCGCCTCCTCCTCTTCGACTAGCTCAACATAGAGTTCTTAACATCAAAATCGAAAAAAATAGTAAAACACATATAAATTATCAAAAAGCCACGTTATCAATTTTAAAACTAAGAACATATCAGAAAACAAGATGAACTCCTTCTTCAAGTCTTGAGCCTCGATTTTCGAGTGAGGGATTGTAATAACATATAACATTGATATACATATTAAATCCCCTCTTAACATCTTACGATTTTTTAAGGTTTTGGGAAATTTGATAACTTAACATTTTAACGGTCTAACATCACAGGGATAAAAAATATTATCATAATCTAATATACAAATTTCAGGAGAAAAGATAATTAAGGATCAAAACAGAGACATCGGTGACAAAAGGAACCAAAAACAATTAATATCCATCAAGTGAACGAAGAGTGTTAGTCATGGCGGTTCAAAGAAGGCAATTATCCAATATACTGTTAAACATGAAGTTGCATATTTAATTCGGTAAATTAATGTTTTCATATTTAGTGAGTATCTTATGTTATTCATACTCCGCATTGACCCTTGTTATACACAACACACGTGTCCGCATAAAAAATTTATTAGTCAATCATTTGATTATGTGTTTTTATTCTTGTTTTAAAATGCATATCTTTACTTTTTCTCCTCGTTATTTTATTAGTTTAAGAAAATCTGACTCTTTATATATTATCGGTTGTCACACCGCATTTTTGAAAAAGCATGATAATAAATCTAACAACCGAGTCCATAATATAAGTACTACGAAAATTTATTATGAATAATCTAGAAACTTATATTTAAAATTATAAATTAATCTATTAAATACAAAAAAATTATCAAATTTAATAATAAATATTAAAATTTATTAATTTAATAAAATCTTTAACTAAATTCTGAAATAGCTTTTATCTAAACAAAGAAGTATAAATTGAACAATATTAATAAATAACAAATATGAATACCGAATTACCAATATAAATGGTGAAAATTGAATGATAAATAACAAACAATTAATAAAAGGTTATGAATAATTAATAACTTTTTCAAATAACAAACAATGAATCTAAATAATTACTTATTGACAACCAATGACAAATAAGAAATAAGACTGATATAAGTACCAATAACATGATGAATAATAATATTGATAATCCCAAATGTAATGAAAAATATTGGATAATAAAATAAATAATGAATATTAATAAAGAATATAAATAACAAATACAAATTATAAAAAAGATAAAATTTGTTGAAGAAACTAAGTGGTGTTAAAGATGAGAATGTAATCAAGAAAATAGTCACAATACTCAAAATAAGATATGTGTTGATGCATGGTGGGGTAGCAGTATAGATTACAACTTATTACACCTTACAGCAAATTGTCACGATCTTTTAGAGGCTTGAAAAAATAGAAGGAACAATTAACAAATATATTGACGAGAAGTTCTGTTAAGAGCAGTGGAGTTGCAAGTTGTTAACCTACTTGTCAGCTTGTATAAATACTGATATTTTTTATAACCTTTATCCATAGGTTGTTAAGTGTAAAAATGACTTATAGTAATACTTATTTAAATGAATAAAAGAAATATAATTTTTTTTCTTTCTCCGTTACTCTCTTTTTATTTCTTATTCTCTTACGTTCTCTGCAAACCTTAGTTTTTTCAACAAATCCATCTTCCTTCTTTTCTTTTGTTAATAATCTTATTTATGTGAGTTTTTTCTTTTATAACGATAACGGATAACAAATAACATAGAATATGATCATATAATGTATGAAACTAATACAAATGCGATATTAGTATCTAAATAACTTCTCAACATGGACCTACCCCTAGGTTGCATGCAAACATGTCAAGTAATGTCTAATTGTTCATAGACCACCATTAGGCAACCTATGCATTAGGGTCATTTTAGGACCAAATAATCTTCTTTCTATATAATAATTTCTGAGTACTATTTTTCTTTCCAAGTTTACCCTCATGACATCATAAATACGCCATTTAATCCTACTAACTAACCATAATCTGCCACGTGTTCATATACTACTAACTAACCCTAATATACCACATGTTCATATACTAACTAACCCTAATCTGCCAATATATATATATATATATATATATATATATATAAGATATATAAGATATATAAGATATAAGATATTATAGAAATACACATTTATATACAATCATACAATTATACAACATATATATATATATAATATATACTTAATATACGTCTTATATACATATAATTATTATCATAACTATATCTAATATATTCTACAAAATCATATATAAAAATTAATAATATATAAATTAAATATAATTTTAATTCCCATTTT
>JAUEJK010145125.1:0-11106 GCA_032274865.1 Eryngium alpinum
GGACATCCAAGGGGGAGTGTTATGAAATATTATATTGTGGATGTCCATTGGACTTCCATAACTTACAAACTGTTTATGTTCTCCATGTATGACTTTTCAAGTCCAATGTAATTGTGTATATATATCCCCCAGTGCAAACAAAAGTGATGATGAAATACAAGAATATTTTCTTCCTCCAACACTTCTCAATTCTTCTCAATTCATATTCTCTGTATTCTATATTTTACAACATGATAAATATTTTTTACGCTAACATGAATGATGTTAGTTCTTATATAGATCACAAAATTAGTATTTGGGTCAAAGTACCCATCTTAAGACCAATTAGATCACCAAGCAAATTAAGCCCACATGTATACACATTGCCTAGTCCATTACATATTTTGTCAGTTTAAAAAATAATAAATTGGTAATAATTTCACAACGTCAATTAAAAACGAAATTTTTTAAACCCAATTCGGCACCTGGTGTCTTATATATCTGTGCAATTTTAAAATTTATTTTTAAAACCATAAATGAGTGATGTTTCTTTTATTATTATGTTTTAGGAATCCAACTCAATATGAAATGGAAAATTATTATCTATTTTATTAAGAACGACAAACGCAACTATGCAGCCAAGTAATTATATATTTTGTCACTCTTTTTTTATAATAAAAAATAATAAATGAGGATAATATCCGCAACATCTAATTAGGTACAGTTATTATAAATATGATAATTTTTAACTAATAAAGCAATGTGGAATGTAGTTGATACATTTTCTTAACTAAACACGATAAACTCAACTCCACACGTAACTAATTATATATTTTGTCGCTTAATAAATCGTAGATAATTTTATAATATCTTATTAGATTATAAATTTAGTTCATTAATAACAAATGGAATATAGTAGATAGCTTGTTTACACCATCTCATAGAATAAACTAATTCGACACCCATTGTCTTATATATCTGTGCAATTTTAAAATTTGTTTTTAAAACCATAAATGAGTGATGTTTGTTTTATTGTTATGTTTTAGGAATCCAACTCAATATGAAATGGAAAATTATTATCTATTTTGTTAAGAACGACAAACGCAACTATGCAGCCAAGTAATTATATATTATGTCACTCTTTTTATTTTAATAAAAAATAATAAATAAAGGGTAATTTCCGCAACATCTAATTAGGTATAGTTATAATAAATATGATAATTTTTACCTAATAACGCAATGTAGAATGTAGTTGATATATTTTCTTAACTAGAAACGATAAACTCAACTTCACTCGTAACTAATTATATATTTTGTCGCTCTTAAATATTTTATTAAAATAATAAATCATAGATAATTTTATAATATGTTATTAGATTATAAATTTAGTTTATTAATAACAAATGGAATATAGTAGATAGTTTGTTTATACCATCTCATGGAATAAACCCAATTCGGCACCCAGTTTCTTATATATCTGTGCAATTTTAAAATTTATTTTTAAAATCATAAATGAGTGATGTTTGTTTTATTATTATGTTTTAGGAATCCAACTAAATATGAAATGGAAAATTATTATCTATTATATTAAGAACGACAAACGCAACTATGCAGCCAAGTAATTATATATTTTGTCACTCTTTTTTTTATAACAAAAAATAATAAATGGAAGGTAATTTCCACAACATCTAATTAGGTATAGTTATTATAAATATGATAATTTTTAATTAATAATGCAATGTAGAATATAACTGATATATTTTCTTAACTAAAAAATGATAAACTCAACTCCACACGTAATTAATTATATATTTTGTCGCTCTTAAATATTTTATTAAAATAATAAATCATAGATAATATTATAATATGTTTTTAGATTATAAATTTAGTTTATTAATAACAAATGGAATATAGTAGATAGTTTGTTTACAACATCTCATGGAATAAACCCAATTTGGCACCCATTGTATTATATATCTATGCAATTTTAAAATTTGTTTTTAAAACCATAAATGATTGATGTTTGTTTTATTATTATGTTTTAGGAATCCAACTCATTATGAAATGGAATATTATTATCTATTTTATTAAGAACGACAAACGCAACTATGCAGCCAAGTAATTATATATTTTGTCACTCTTCTTTTTATAATAAAAAATAATAAATGGATGGTAATTTCTGCTACATCTAATTAGGTACAGTTATTATAAATATGATAATTTTTAATTAATAACGCAATGTCGAATGTAGTTGATAAAATTTCTTAACTAAAAATGATAAACTCAACTCCACACGTAACTAATTATATATTTTGTCGCTCTTAAATATTTTATTAAAAATAATAAATTGTAGATAATTTTATAATATCTTATTAGATTATAAATAAAGGAAGATATGAATAATAATTTTACACTTATAAATTTTGTTTTCAAGATAAATACTTATTTTATATTAATTAGGATATACGATTATGTCATTATTATAAATCACACCTACTTAGTGGGTATAAGAAAGCAACCCAGTCCAAAAACACCTACTTTATGGTTAAGATCTTTTGCATATGTAATCAGACCTAATATGCGTAGCCACGAAGCTTCTGTTGTAAGCAAAAGGCAGTAACATACTCTGTTCCTAAAAAACTGAGCTTATTCATAAATCTCTCGGTCCAAAGCTTTAATCGTACTTATGGCTTTATTACACCTTATCACATATCACATCTTCTTTTTCTCTTCTTTCCCGCACATTTTTTTGAAATTTACTTTACCTCTCTGATATGATAAAGATCTATTAATTGAGGCACTTAAACATCATTGTTTCTCTAACAATTTCAACCTAACAAATATATGTTACCTTCTTGCGTTACTTCAGCAGTTAAATATTTTTATCCTCTTTCTGTACAAAACTATTTTCAGGTTTATATAATTTGTATACTTAAGCTTAATCTTCTTCACAAGTGTTTGGAAATTTGTAAGCAATGAATTCAGTTCCTGCCAAAGAATTTAAGCCTCGAAAAAGAAGAAACCAAGACACGAGTAACTCTGTTACAGGTATGAAACACTAACATTTAATGCCTATTTATACTACATTTATGGTTTAAGAAGAATTTTATGTTCTATCTATTTAATAGCAGATGGTTTAAGACGTAAAGGTGTAATATCCCGCATGAATAGTGGGACAACTCAAACAAAACCCTTATCTAATATCAGTAATTGTATACCTCAAGAACAGTCAATGCCAAACACACTTACTCAACCTAAGAACGGTATGCTAACTAACTGTATAAATTGGTTGTATCAATTTTATAGATTTGTTGCCTAACTAAGTCTCACTACATTGAGTTACATCTAACAGTTCCTGCTACAATAGTATCGATTTCTAGGGTTAAGGCTGTATCAACCTTTATGAATTCTCCTGGAACTATTGTGCAAGGTTTGCAATATTAGGAATATTTCTTTCTATCTACAACTACCGTAACCCTTACGTAATATCAGCAAAGTAGATTGAAACTCAAATGATTGTTTTCTAGGAACAAATAATGAAAAGGGTTTAACGGCCGATGAAAACACGATGAACAATTCATCAGTTGCATGTGAAAGAGTTTCGAAAAGGAAAACAACAGACGATCAACTTCAGAACTTGGATTCAACTTATTTCCATATTTTAGTGACAAAGATCTACAGTCTGAAGATCCGCATGTTGACTATAATAACATAGGTATATCATTCAGCAATTTTCTTATGTTAAGCATAATGTTTTAATAAATATAGCTTAATTGATAGTGACTATATCTCCAGAACACTCGACGCCTGTTGGATTCAGTGATTCTGACGGCGATTTCTATCATTCCGACCTTGGTATAGTCAAGTTTAGACAACAGTATGATTATTTACACTATATATTCCTCTTACATCTAAGCTCGATCATAACGATATATGTATTACAATGTAGATGATTCACCTCTATCGGATTCACGACTTAACTTAACTGATTTTGCAGAAATTCCACCTAAATATGATAGCCTTAGATTTCCTGATGTTGTATGCGATTTATGTGGAGCCCAAATGTGGAAGCAATAACGCTGTAATAAGCAAGTGATGAAAGGTATACCAAAATTCACACTTTGTTGTTCCAGAGGCAAGGTGCAGCTACCGCCTGTGCCACCAACACCATCATATTTACTTGTTTTGTATAATGACAAGTTGAAGGGTGTTTCTTTTCGACACTATATACGTATGTATAACAGTATGTTCTCCTTCACATCTAATGGAGGTATTGTTGATGATTTTATAAATAAAGGAGGTGCTCTTTACATTTATAGATTAAACGGTCAGAATCATCATCAAATAGGTTCTCCAATACCTGATGAAAACTCCCCTCCTAAATTCTGTCAACTATACATTTATGACACTGAGAACAAAGTGAAAAATCTATGCGTTGGATTAATGTCAAGGACTCCTATAATGTGGATACTGAAGTTGTAGAAGGGTTACTGAAAATATTATATGAGATAAATGAATTAGTGAGATATTTTAGAATGGCACATGACCGTGTCAAAGATGATCAGATTGTTAATTTAAAAATTATTCTGAAACAATCAAGATCACAAAGTGGATGTCAAAACCACATGATAGAATCCGATGAGGTAGCTGCCATTCTAGTTGGTGATCAGGACGACACATGTGGTTGTAGAGATTTTATTGTTGATACAAAAATAGATGGTTTCACCCGTATTTCTGACATCCATCCAAAGTTAATGGCTTTGCAATATCCATTATTGTTTCCTTATGGGGAAGACGGTTTTCATGAAAACATCTACTACGTCAGAGTTCCCGATGAACCCCAACCACTTAGAGATACTGTTTAGCAAAGGGAATTTTATGCAGACAACTTTATGATCCGAAAAGAGCAAGGTAAAATAGATAAAATATTTACTGTCTTTTACAATATCCATACCAGTATTTAGAAAAATTATCAGATACATAAATTTAAAATATGATATTACTGCTTCTTATACAGGGTTGACTATGAGGATAGCATGGAGATTGTACCATCAATTTGTTGTAGATGCATTTCAGCTGTTGAGCAATCTCGATTATGGTACATACGTCAAAATCAAACAACTCTGCACAACGAACTCTACAAACATATATGTGATTATATGAAAAAAAGATGGAGATCTTTCTAATGTTGGTAGGAGATATATACTACCATCCTCATTTGTCGGATGACGCAGATACATGCAACAAAACTTCTAAGATTCCCTTGCTGTCTGTCGTTCAATTGGTCACCCGGATCTATTCTTAACAATGATATGTAATCCAACGTGGCAATAAGTGCTACATATGATATCTTTACTTCCCGCATACAACCCCTGGACTGTCCAGATATTATAGTAAGAGTGTTCAAGTTTAAGTTGGAACAATTGACTAATGATATAAAGAAGAAGAATTTCTTTGGGAAATGCATTGCAGGTAAGCGCCATTAACCCTCAATCAGTATATATAAATATATATGGTATAGAAATATAAACACGAGATTTGACATTTGATAATAATAAACAGTGATGTATGTGGTGGAGTGGCAGAAGCAAGGGTTACCACATGATCATTTGGCTTGATGGTGATTCAAAAAAATACTCAAACAACAACCTTAATAAATTTGTGTCAGCTGAAATCCCAAATCAAATAAAAGATCCAGCTGGGTATGCAGCTGTCAAACAATTCATGATTCATGGACCATGTGGTTTAGAAAGACCTAAATCTCCTTGCATGAGAAATAAGAAGTGCATACGTCATTTTCCTAAAAGGTGAGAAGAAGGTTTTGACTGCTGTTCTTTAGTTAAATTGCACAAACATAAGTATTGCTTCTAAAATTGGAATTTACTCAGCATAATTACATTTGAACAATGTTATATTCCTCCAGGTACTGTTCCAGAACAATGTTCGATCAATCAGGTTTTTCTCTTTACAGGCGTCGTAAAACGAAATGTACAGTCAGAGTTAGAAATGCTACGGTTGATAACCAATAGGTAGTCCCGTACAATCGAGATCTGTTGGTGCACTACCAATGTCACATAAACATTGAGATTTGTAATCAAGCCCTTTGTTTAAAATATCTTTTCAAATATTGCCTCAAATGAAGTGATAGAGCTACGGTTGAAATTAAATCGAAGCAGCAAAGTAAAACTCAAAGTAACAGCCAATGTGTCAACGAGATCAATAGATTCTTTGATGGGCACTATGTTTGTGGAGCATAAGCATGTCATAGAATGTTCGCTTTCGACATTCACCACCGAACTATTTCAGTTGAACGGCTTCTTTTTTCATTTTGAAGGGAAAAAAACTGCACATATAATGAAAAGGAGAAAGCAAAATAAGTTGTTGATAGAGAGAAAAATAGAAGCAACAAGCTTAAAGCGTTCTTTCAACTGTGTGCAGATAATATTGAAGCATGAGATTACACTTTTGACAAACACCCTCAACACTATGTTTGGAGTAAAAAACTTTGTAATTGGACACCTAGGGTGCAAAAGAAATTACATATTGGTTGCCTTTCTTATACACACCACGGTACTGGAGAACTGTGGTATTTAATAATGTTATTATCACGGATTCATGGACCAACCTCATTCAAATGTGTATGAAACATTCCTTGAAGCTTGCAATGCTCTGGGACTTTTAGATGATGACAAAGAGTGGCATGCATGTATAGAATAGTGTCAAAAGTATAGACTCGCAACTCAGATTCGTCAACTCTTTATCCAAATAATCCTCAACTGCAGAGTTAATGATATCAAAAGTCTCTGAGAAAAACATTGGGAATGCATGTTTGACGACATTCTACTTTAGCATCGGAAAGTAACCAACCAGGCTGAATTTAATCTAACTGATATTGAACTTCAGTGGTTTGCACTTTCAGGTATTACATGCTTCAATATATATCAACCTAACCGCGGTTTATTATATCATACATGACAATTAATATATTTTTTTAATAGCAATTTAGTTTTAAATTAATGCAGAAATTGATAAGATGCTACGTGCAATAGGAAAGTCTATCAAAGATTTCAAATAGTTTCCACAACCACCACACCACAACATTACATGAATTTGTCAAACAATAATTTAATTATAGAAGAGACCAGTTATGATCGTGCAGAAATGCTCAAGACGCATGAAGAGTTGATGGCAAGTTTAAATTATGAATAAAGAGTGGTATATGATGCTGTGCTAGAGTCAATTTATTCAAACAAAGGAGGAATCTTTTTTGTTTATGAATCCGGTGGTTCCCATAAAACATACCTTTAGAAAACTATTATATCACATCTTCGTTCCGAAGGAAAGATTATTTTACCAGTCGCATCTTCGGGTATAGCTGCTACTCTTATGCCTGGTGGGAGAACTGCTCATAATCTATTTAAAATTCCTATATTAATTGACGAGCTATCATATTATAATATCGCCAACAACTCTAATATTGCACAGTTACTGAAGAAAACCAGTCTAATCATATGGGATGAAGCTTCCATGCAGCACAAACACGCATTTGAAGCTCTTGATCGCACTCTTAGGGATATAATGAAATCGGTTGATCTGATACTTGCTGAGAAACCTTTTGGGGGAATCACAATTTTGTTTGGAGGAGATTTTAGGCAAATTTTTCCAGTGGTGTCTAGAGGTTCGCGAAGTGATATTGTATCAGCGTGCCTCACACGTTCTCGGTTATGGGATAAGTGCAGATTATTTCAGTTGAAAGAAAACTTGCGCCTTAACAAAGGTACTACTGATATTGAGAGGCAACATATTTCATATTTCGCTCAATGGGTGCTGAATGTTGGAGATGGCAAATGTGGATTATAGGAATTTATGGCCGACAGTGATGACGACCTTAAAGAAGATTCAATTTCTATTCCACCTGAATTTTGTATCAATTCTGATTCAAAATCTATAGACATTCTAATACAGCAGAAATTTCCTAATTTAGTAAACAACTTTGAAGATCCACTTTATTTGAGCAACAGAGCCATTTTGACTCCAACGAATGAAACTGTTGTTCATCTGAATAAGTTAATTCTGAAGAAAATTCCATGGGAATAAGCTACTTACTACAGTGCTGATCATGCTGAAGAATTGGGTGGTCATGACAATGAGATTGATACTGAATATCCCGTTGAATACTTGAATTCTTTTACAATGCCAGGTTTTCCATTACATGAACTGAAACTTAAGACTGGTGTTGTTGTCATGCTCATGAGGAATCTCAACCAGACTCTAGGACTCTGAAATGGTACGAGAATGACTGTCAAACATTGTTTGAAAAATGCAATAGAGTGTGAAGTCATTGCTGGGACATATGTTGGTAGTAGACACTTTATTCCAAGAATGGAAATGTCACCTACAGACTCAAGGTTAATATTCAAAATTGTACACCGGTAATTCCCATTACAGGTTTGTTACGCTATAACTATCAACAAATCTCAAGGTCAATCTCTTGAAGTAGTAGGAATGTACTTACCAAAAACAGTATTTACTCATGGGCAACTGTATGTCGCTCTTACCTAAGTTACTTCTCCAAATGGGATAAAGCTTTTTATAGAGAGTGACAGTGGTAAGACAATAAACACGATTGAAAATGTTGTTTACCACGAAGTTTTCTATAGCTTGCACATATGAGTTTGTCCCAGGTACTTCTACAAACGTTTTGCCAAGTACTATAAACTCATGATTTTGCCTGAGATCATTGTATTATTAGATTAGCTCATTTGGAATATAATTTCTCTATAAGTTCTGATAAGTTCATTTGAGAAATTAATTTTGTATTTGATTGCAAGTATGATAATGGTCCAATATTAATATTGCATTGCGTCCACAATAGTTATAATATTACATACCATGTAGACGTTTAGCATATGACGTATGTACAAGCTGACTACATTCATTTTTCTGTGTTACTGACTGTAAAGTCACACACTACAAATACACCATCTCCTTCATATATAAACATAAGAGTTTCTGTTTCTGCCACACCTATACTCGTGAACATGTCTTTGAGGCCGCATAGTTTTTTAGTAGCTCTATCATATGTGGCAGAGAAGAACAATGTGTCAGTGCACTTAAACAATACAGTTGGAGGCATATTCCTACAATGTATATCCCAGAATAACTTTGGGATTACCTGCAATGAAGTGGAGAAGTAAGTAAATCAGACTGGAACAATACAAATTACAACATGTATCATCACTTACTATTTCACCATTCAAAACAGATTTACTGCATAAGAACTTCACAAATTTATTTGGGATGTGAGCTCCTGTTTAAGAAATAATAACTTTGGTCATAAATAACTGTAGGGGGCCAAAAATAGGGGTCGACCTAATTAATTATAGATGGATATTATTTAATATTATTTGGATGGGGTTGGATCTAAATTGGGGCTGGGAGGCCTAAATAATAAGAGGAATAAATTTCTACTGAGCCCAATACGGCAAGGGCCTAATATTGCTGATTAATTAAAGGAGGTGCGGAAACCCTAATTAAATAAGGTAATGAATTCGGAAGGTAAAATATACGATGATTCCTAGCCTTGGGGTGCAAGTAAATAAAGAGATAAGGTAAGTGGAATTACCAAACATAGTAGGAATCTAATTCCTAATACGGGTCTGAAACCCTAATCTACAGCTATATAAAAGGGATTAATCTCCATAATCAGGTACGTAATTTTAGCTCCAATCAAGAGATTTTATTCACAATTAGATCACTTATTCTTGCACCCAAGTCCCTCCGATAGGACCACCCCCCACTAATTTTTACAGATTTTTCGGCGGACATCTAAGTAGTCGGGAGAGCAGTTTTGAATATTCATAGGAGTCAGGTAACCCTAAACCTTACTTTGTTATTTTGATCTGTAACATTTGGCACCGTCTGTGGGAAACAGGATAAGAAGCCATCAATGGAAGAAGCTAAATTTATGGGAGCACTGTGGGGTAACCAGGGCTATTGAACAAGTTAATCGATCACGTTCATGGATGAACATTTAGAAGAGGTTCGATCTTTATGTGAGGACCCTCTGATAATTACGGCTCGATTGGGAAATCAATGGACTACCAAGATATTGGTAGATGGTGGTGCTGTGGTTAATGTCATGTTCTTCCAGACTTTCATCAAACTAGGATTTTCATTGCAAAGATTATAAAAACCCAAGAATCCATTAGTAGGGTTTGTTGGAAGAGAGACCCCTGTCAGAGGTGTCGTATATGTCCCCATTATTCTTGGGGAAGGTGTTACAGGGGAAGTTAAGCTCTTGGAATTTGTGTTTACGGAAAACACATCTGTATACAATGCTATACTAGGAAGGAAATGATTGCACCAGTTTCAATCTGTGCCATCTACATACCACGCCGTCATTAAGTTCCCGACTTCTCGGGGAATAGGAGTTCACAAAGGTAATATTGGCACTACTAAGGTTTGTTGTATGACTACAACGAAGGAACAGTTAAAGGGTGGAGAGACCTTTCCTATGGCGGAGTTAGACGTGAGAAGGAACTCCCAGGAGAGGAGAGGTCAGCCGGCAGAAGAGCTCATCACGATATTTCTTGATGAGAGGGATGAAAAAAAGTTACCTATATAGGAGCTAGTTTGGGGGGAGATGAACAGGAAGAGTTAATAGGCTTCCTATGGGAGAATAGAGACGTATTTGCATGGACAGGTGCTGATATGCCAGGAATCGATCTTAATTTGATAAGTCATAAGTTGAATATATTGCCCCATAAGAAACCGGTGTTTCAAAAAAGAGGAACTTTGGAATGTAGAGGCAGCGGATCATAGATCAAGAGGTTCAAAAGCTTTTGGAGGCAGGATTCATACGGGAAATCTAATATGCTATGTGGGTGGCAAATCCAGTGTTAGTGCCAAAACCCAATGGGAAGTGGAGAATGTGCATAGATTTTACGGGTCTGAATGACGCTTACCCGAAGGATCATTATCCTCTTCCTCGCATAGATGCTTTGATAGATGCTATGGCTGGCCATGAGATGTTAAGTTTGATGGATGTGTACAGTGGATACCATCAGATAAAGATGTGTGAAGAAGACATACCCAAGGTGTCTTTCATAACTGAGCATGGATTGT
>JAUEJK010145232.1:0-17488 GCA_032274865.1 Eryngium alpinum
AATCTTACAAATTCTGCATAGAATTGAATTCCACCGTAATCTATCATAATCTATAGATTATTTTTAATCAATTAAAATCCTACACATTCTGAATCGAGCCACCTTAATCTCATATTAATCTCATATATTCATTTTAGAGATTGACCGCAAACACTTGAGCACTTGTTCCACGTAAGGTAAAATAATATTTACACACGCTTTCCTTTTAACAAAAATAATTTAAGAGTACTACTTAGCTAGATCACTCTCTCACTTATATATATATATATATATATATAGATACATATATACAGCTTAAAAGAATAACAATTTTGTTATGGAGTTGTAAAAACCGTGAGTGTGTAACCACCACAAAATAAAGCTTCACTTTCCTTCTATAGTAATCAAAACAAAGTGTTATGAAGTGTTTGTTGAGAAAACCCATTAGAAAAACAATTCTCATGGTGTTTGGCAATTACTTATATCAATTTATAAATAATTTGTGTGAAAAAAAAGTATATATTTATTATTTTCTTTTCTTTCTTATAAGTTGTAGCCACTTATTAAAGTGTTTAACTCCGCTTATATTTTACTCATAAGAGAAAGTTTAAAAATAAAAGTATCTATTATTTATTTATTTTTTTCACTTATAAACTGCAGCACTTATAAAGACTGCAGTCAAACAACTTCTCAATCAATTTTTCTCAGCAACAATTGATACATAAACGTTTGAGAATCAAACTGGACGGAAAGAGGAGTGCCATTTAGAAAAGCTTCCGTTACAAACATCTTTTCAAACTCCTTTTTAGAAAAAACATTCTTTAGGTTTAATAAAAGAGTTTTGAAACTTATAACACCAAATTTATACGAAAATAATTAACATCTATATATAACATATATCTTATATATATCAGTGATGAGAGCTTAGAAAGATAACTATTCTAGTTGGACTCAACTACTCCTAATATTCTGATTTTGACGACTCCTTTAATTTGAACTCTTCTTTTGCTTCTTCCGAAATCATTCTAGACTAGATTTCAATTATGGCCTTTTTCTTTCTTTCCTTTATGAACTAGATATTCTCTTACAACAGCAAGTTCAGAGCTAAAATAACATTATGCTACAGCTATATTTTAATATAAAAAAATATTTTTTTGTGCTAAACTAGCTATAGCACTCCAATGGTACAATATGAAATGCACTACAAAAAGTATATTTGGCTTTATAGTACAACTTAAATAATAATATAATACAAACTCCACTTGCACACGTTATTTCATACTATAGCACAATTCTATAGTTTATTTTATATTTAGAACAAAATATAACACAATGTTATCTTTCATTAAACTTTAGCACACCATTGAAGTGATTCTTCTTAAATTTTATACTATATTATAGCAATAGCACAACTTTTATAACATGTCCTTAAGAATGAATATGGACATTTAGAAAATGCATTTGGACAGTTTCTGGATGTTTGACAGCAAACTGCATTCTGACAGCTTTTATCCATGTTTTATTTTAATTTAAACTTGCATTAAATTAAACTAATATAAATAAATAAATAAATAAATACTCATCATGAACATTATCCAAACCGCTGAAATTTCAATTGACCCTCTAGAAAAAAAACAGGGTGTTAGAGAATAATAAATTGAGAAATGTTCAAATGAGACGAACTATCGAAGAAGTTGGAGGGGATCCGATTTGGAATGCTACGGTGGAAGTTTCCAAGCTCAACTGATATGTCTAAAATTCTCGTTCCTTCATTTTCTCATGGATCTGGGCTGCTCCTTTGACTCCTTGACTTAGTTTTCCTGAAATAGAATGCCCAATGGAGCTTGTAACTCCGGAGGCACCTCCGGCAGAGGAAGTTAGTTTTCCAGTGGAGGAGAGAATAAATACTAGAGAGAGAAAGTCTAGAAAGAGAATATAAACACTCAGTGTTAATGTGACAATACCCTTACCTAGAGAATGTTGTTGGTTATTTATACTAGGAAGATCATGTGATATGCATATGATTAGGGTGATAGTTGTCGCCTTGTGATAGGCTAGTAGCTGTTATTTGGTTTGTAATGCCTTTTGTCCCTTTCCCAGAGGACAGTTGTCGCTCATAGGGAGGTTTGTAGCTGTTATTGTGGCTTGTAGTGTCTTTGTCTTATTTGGGAGTCAGCTTTTCTGACACTAACAAAAAATATGGTTGTTAGAGAGTTGTGGTCCCTTTTTAGGGGTCAACTATGTGCATTTGTCCTTTCTGGGGACAAGTGATGATGAGGTTAGTTCATTTCTAAGGATTTATCGGCTGACATGGATAGGATCGAATGGATGACCCGACCCAAGGTCCCGAAGTCCGAACCGAAGCCCGACTTGAATATTGAGCGGGACTATTTATATACATTTTATGGGCTTTTGTGGGGGGATTTTTGGGCATGTTGGGCCCATATCATATCATTTGCCCCCCACTCCCTTATAGCGCGTTAGCGGGATAGTGGAGTAAGTTGTTTGTTGTGTGGGTTTTTGAAGTTATGCCTTTCGGGACAATGCTTGTAGGCATACAAGTATGGGGCCTTAAAGTTGTAAACTTTTGAAGTTATGCCATTCGGGACAATGCTTGTAGGTGTACAAGTATTGAGACTCAAAGGTGTAAACTTTTGGAGTTATGCCCTTCGGGACAATACTTGTAGGTGTACAAGTATTGGGCCTCAAAGGTGTAAACTTTTGAAGTTATGCCCTTCGGGACAATGCTTGTAAAAATACAAGTATTATGCCTCCAAGGTGTAAACTTTTGAAGTTATACCATTCGGGACAATACTTGTAGGTGTACAAGTATTGGGCCTCAAATGTGTAAACTTTTTGAAGTTGTGCCCTTCGGGACAATGCTTGTAGGTGTACAAGTATAGGGCCTTCGGGAATGTCCATGGGCTCGTTGTTGTGAGCCTTCAGGAATGTCCTTGGGATCGACGTTTCGTTTCTCCAATGTACTGTTGGTGGACAGTTGTCTTGCTTGGGGAAACGTTTTGCTTTCTTGGAAAATGGATATTGATTTAATGAATATAATTGTGTATGATTATATGTATTAAATTCAAATGATGGCGGTTTTTTGAAAATGGTTCATGAACCGTTTAGTGGGGGACGTGGGGGAATGTGTGGCCAATAATGTGCCACGTTGCCCTTATTAGAAGACGTGTCTGTGCCTATATATAGGGCTTGTATTTTCACTTTTACTCTTTTACTTTTCCCATTCACAGAGAGAGGGAGAGAGAGAAAGCTTTGTGAAGAACATTTAGATCTTTGGCGTTTTATGCTGAGGAATCGAGCTTCGGTCTTGCGCTTTTGCTCCGTGAACTTCCTTCTTCTTGTTGAAAGGTACATTTTGTTGTTCAGCGCGCTTAATTTTGGTGTTTTACTGTTGCAATTCTGTTGTCGTTTCCTTTTTCCTCCATGAATGTGCTTCATGTTCTTCGTGTTCTTCATATTTTTGTATGTTTTTGGTATGTTTTGGGTTTTGATCCCAGAACATACATGTTAGTGTAGTTTTTGGTCTTTTGATCCTTGCTACTATTGTTAGTGGCCGAGGATCTAGGCTTAGCATTTTTTTATTCGTTTTGGCTTTGGGCCTGAGCATTAGGATATAGAGGGAATATTCCCGACGTCTGACTATATTTTTTTTTTATCTTTTTTCGTTTTGGCTTTGGGCCTGAGCATTAGGATATAGAGGGAATATTCCCGACGTCTGACTATAGCGTTTTTGTGCCTTGACTTTGTAGACTTGTGTTGCTCAGGCCTAATGCCTCGGGTTGTGCGAAGCCCTTTCGGCGTGACCGGTGCAGATCCGCAAAGAATATATGATAGTGGTCAGATGGCTGGGACCTCGGGTAGCCATGATATCGGGATCTTGAGAGATATGAGTGAGACTACCCAGGACGGTGTGGATGGTAGGGCCCCCGAAACTAAAGAGGTGACTAGTTCTCGGCTCCCGATGCCACCGCCTTTGAATGCGACACCTGGGCCCGAAGCTGGGTACATAATTAAGACCGTTGTGCCCCCTCTTGACCCGAATGTCAGGCCTTCGAAGGAAGTATATAGAGCTCCTTTCACCGCTCGGGGGGGGGGGAATTTTCGAGCATTTTTGCGGGCATGCCGAAGGACAAGCCTATCGACGTGGCCTCGTACTATTCGGACAGGAGCGTAGAGTTTGCCGATACCAGTATCAGGCCAGCCGTTATGGACAATGGACGGATGGCTGAGCTCTTTGGGGACCAACAGAAGTACAACCATCTATGGATGGAGTCTCGGCACCCCGAGAAGTTTATGAAGGTGTTTAGGCGGGCCTTTGATATTCCTCCAGAGTTTAACGTCAGGATGCCGAAGCCTGAGGAGAGAATCTTTCAGAGGCCTGTGACTTATGATAAAGTTACAAGGAGGAGACATGTTTGGGTGGGCCTGCCCGTGCACTTATTCAAGGTTGGCTTTCGGCTACCTGTGCATAGATTTCTGCTCGCTCTGCTTCGGGACGAGCTAAAGATTGCTTTGGGGGAGATAGTGCCCAATGGTATGCGGCTTATCATCTGGTACTTGTTTCGGTGCCAAGAGATGGGTAAGGAGCCGAGCGTTGGCTCGGTTTTTGTATTTTTTTCGCATTCAAGAGTCGAGCCAGTCGAAGAGTTTGTTTGAGATCCATTGGAGGGGCTCAGTTGATTTTGGGAGGAAGCATGTCCTCAATCCATCTTCTTTGAAGGGATGGCATTACGGGTGGCTGCTCTTCGAGTGAGGAGATTTGGAGTTCTTCCCACCATATAGCCGAAAAGCCCTCGGCCACAAGCCATTGCTAAATTTTGAACAAACGAAAAGTATCGGGAGAGCTTTTGTAGGTGAGGCTGAAGGTAGAGGGCAATTGAAAAAGAATATTTTCAAGTCCTGGGAATGGCTTTGGAGCCATTATCGAAAGTAGTCTTTGATTTGTTTTACATATGTAGTGGTTATAGTGTTTTATGTTTACATTTGTATGTGTCGAAGTTTGGCTTGTGTTTCTGTGTCCAAGTTGTTTGTTTTTTGTGTGGAATTTGCTTGATTAGGTACGATCAGATTTGGACTGAAATGGATGAGGAGTACGCTCTGATGTTCGGCATCTTTGAGGATACTACCATTGAAGGTAAGTATGAAGGGGTAGTGTCTCGGGCTGGTGGTGTTCCCGAGGAGGTGGTGTGTACTGAAGCCGAGGGCGTAGGTGCCGAAGCTGAGGCTTGCCCAAGAGTTGCAGAGGCCAACCCAGAAGGTGTCAAGGCCCATGTTGATCCTAACAATTAGGGAGATGACGATGTTGAGGTCGATCCCCTTGTGCTGCCAAAAAAGGAAGTAAGAAGGCTCGGGTTCAGCAGGAAGAAGAGGTACAAAGCCGAAGCCCTGAGGTAGAGCTTATTTCTGATGATGGCGAGGATGAAGCTGAGGCTGAGGATGATGGTCAGCAAGCTGAGGGTGATGGTCGTCATCTCGTTGAGCCCCGACAAAGGGTTCTTGATATTGCTGAGACCTCTAGGATGAAGAGGATTGAGGATGTTTCTGACACTTCGGGCCTTGTAGCCAAATTTGGGGCGATGGCTATAGGGGTGGAAAGCGTAGCTGACAGTGCCCGCCCTCCTCATCTCAAGTTGACTGGTCCTCAGGGGCCCGAAGGCTGGTCAATGCATGACATGAGGACGCATGAAGGTTTATTTGGCCGAGGTCCTATTCTCTTTTACGCCTTCAATGCCTTCATGATGTCACAATATCTGAAGTTTTTTTAGGGCAACATGAGACATGACTTGGTCAATATCTGGCACCAAGCCCAGGGTCAGGTATGTTTGTGTATTTGTTGTGTTTACAGTTAAGTGTTGGTCTTCAGCTTGACGCTCGTTTCTGATGTGCTCTATTTTTTTTAGGCAAATGTGGCGGCCAAGGTGATGTGTAACAACCTGTTTGTGAGGGATATGCAGCTGAATGACTCGAAGCGGGACTTCAAGCAGGCGCATAACCTCAATCAGAAGCTAAGTGCTAAGGCTGCTAGCTCCTCGAGGAGAATTAAGGACTTGGAAGATCTGGTGCAGGGCAAGCAGAAGGACTTAAAGAAGTCCGTTGACCAGGTGGGTCAAAAGTGTAACGAGAATCTGCAGTTGAAGGAGGCGCTTGCTAAGGCCGATGAGCGGGCCCGCAAAGTCGAAGAGCAGCGCCATGAGGCTGAGCTGCAGCTTCAAAATGCCGATGAGCGCTACTCAACTTTGAGGGGTAAAGCTCAAGAGGCGTGCTTCGGTTGGGCTCGAGAAAAGCTGAGGTTGTCGGCTGGCGGATTAAGTGTTGCTGGTGCTATTGCTCAAGCTGAGAGGGATGTTGTTCCGAAGCACTTGGGTTCGGTTGAGTAAAAGATAGACTTTGGGGCCAGCTTGAAGAAGGCATATGATTGAGGGGTGTCTGATTCTTTTGCCTTTATTGGAGAAGGCACAACCTTGGACAGCTCGAAGCACAATATTGAGACGTGCACTGCTTTCTACAGGGAAAAGCTGGAGCAACAGATGAAAGAAGCCGAGGCGAAGAGGGCAAAGGCTGTTGCCGATAGGGCTAGTGCTTCTTGAGTTTTTATTTCTTGCATTCAACTTGTAGTCATTGGATAAGAGTAGTATTGCTGTTTACATTTGACTTTGGGATTTAATGCGAAATGTTCCTTGTTGCCTTAAATATTTTTTTGATTTTGTGAAATATTTTACAAGTTTAGGCTTTGGCTATACTGTTGGCTAAAGGCTTGTTCCGAGGACTGATCCTTGGGGTAGTAAAAATGACAAAATATTCATTTTTCCTGAATTAAAATATTTTGCAACTTATAAGCTTCGGCTATACTGTTGGCCAAAGGCTTGTCCTCGTATAAAAATAATAAAATATTTATTTTTTATGAATTAAAATATTTTGCAAGTTATAAGCTTCGGCCATGCCGTTGGCCGAGGCTTATCCCGAGGACTGATCATTGGGGTTATAAAATGATAAAATATTTATGTTTTCTGAAATTAAAATATTTTGCAAGTTATAATCTTTGGCCATGCTATTGACCAAAGGCTTATCCCGAGGACTGATCCTTGTGGTTATAAAAATGACAAATTATTTATTTTTTTCTGAATTGAAATATTTTGCAAGTTATAAGCTTTGTCCATGCTGTTGGCCAAAGGCTTATCCCGATAACTGATCCTTGGGGTTATAAAAATGATAAAATATTTATTTTTTCTGAATTAAAATATTTTGCAAGTTATAAGCTTCAGCTACGCTGTTGGCCAAAGGCTTATCCCGAGGACTGATCGTTGGGGTTAGGGGACTTAAGCTGTTGTTGTGGCTTAAGCTTTAAGAATTTTCTCGTTTCTGTGGATTGAAGGATAAATACTTATAAATGAAAATTTACATTAGAAATTTCATTAATAAGCTGGCCTTGGTCTTTTGTCCTGAGGACTACAAAAGTCATGGTGGCTGTTACTTTGGCCAAGGTTATCGTTTAGTAAACTCGAGGGTTGTTGCTTGATATATGTAAAGCTCTGCGCCCGAGGCAGAAATTAACTTAGTTAAATTAATCCTACTGGTTCCTTTTGGTGAAGCATAATCACCTAAGGACCACAAAAAAGGCCGTAGCCTGCTATTTTGTTGCGTTACTGATAGAACTGGCGAAGGCAAAGGCTGTGCCATGTATTTTGAAGTGGGCTCCCATCCATGTAGCTTAAGCCTATAGGTGCCTGGTCTGAGGACTTCAGTGACGCGGTATGGGCCTTCCCAGTATGGGGATAGCTTGCCTTGATGCTCTCGGTCAGTTACCTCGGTGGCCCTGAGGACCAGGTCTCCAACTTGGTACTGCCTGAGCTTGACTTTCTTGGCAAAAATCCATGCGGATGAGGGATTAGTCCCTGATTTCGTTGATATGCTCAATGTTAGTGTTCAGTCCTTTCGTGTTGGTCTCTTCGTTATATTTGATGACTCTGAAGGTTGGAGTTCCGATCTATGTCGGGAGTACGACATCAGTGCCATATGCTAGACGAAATGGTATGTCTCCAGTTGTAAGCCGGGGAGTGGTGCGATAGGCCCAGAGGCAATGGTCTAGCTCTTCTGCCCATTTGCCGTTGGCGTCCTCAAGACACTTCTCGAGCCCTTTTAGTAGAGTTCAATTGGTGACTTCCAGTTGCCCATTGGATTGAGGGTGGGCGATTGATGTCTTGCCGTGGCCGATGTTGTGCTGCTCCAAGAAGTATTCGAACTCATGGCCAACGAATTGTGGTCCGCGATCGGAGACAACGGTCTTTGGAATGCCGAATCACATGAGTAAATACTTTCTAAAGAAGTCAATGCATTTGTCTTCTTTCACTTTAGCTAGTGCCTTAGCTTCTGCCCACTTGGTGAAATAATCCACTGCTACAATAACGAATAGTAGGCCTACTGGGGCTTTAGGGAATGGTCCCATGAGGTCAATTCCCCATTTAGCGAATTGAATGGGAGACAAGATGGGTGACGGTGTTGCGGGTGCCTATTTTGGTACGTTCCTGAAGTACTGACATTGGGCGCACTTCTTGACATAGGCCATGTAGTCTGCAAAGAGTGTTGGCCAATAATATCCTTGCATTAGTAATTTGTGTGCGAGAGTTTTGCCCCCGTGTGGTCTCCACAACTTCATGGACATCTTTGAGGCAGCAGGTAATATCTTCTAGACCAAGGCACCGAAGGAGTGGGGCATGGAAGCCTTTGTGGAAGAGAATACCATCGAGGATACAGAAGTGTGCTGCTTTATACTTGAGGAGCCTTTGCGGAAGAGAATACCATCGAGGATACAGTGTGCTTCTTTATACTTGAGGAGCCTTGCTGCTTTGGGGTCCTCAGGGAGTTCACCGGGTTCCAAGTAGGCAAAGTATGGTGTCATCCAGTTGGGTTCTCGCCCATCAATGGCCATAACCTCGGGGGTAGCCTCAATGATGGGCTTGTCTAAGAATACAAGTACACTGCTCCTTCAAGATGTTCAATATCTGAGGTGGCCAACTTTTATAGCGCATCTGTTGTGCCGTTGTCATCCCTTTCAATCTATTGCAACTTGAAGTTATTGAATTTTTGGATTGCTGGACCAACTTTTGATATTTGGCCATTGTGGGGTCCTTACCAGTTTAATCCCGATTTGCTTGTCTAACAACTAGCTGTGAGTCTGAGCGGGCGTGCAAACTCTGAACTTGGAGGAGGTGGGCAAGTCTTATGCCGCCTAATAGGGCTTCATATTCTGATTAATTGTTGGTGGCCTTGAAGTTGAATCTTAGTGCTTGCTTGACTTGGAAGCCTTCGGGGCTGGTGAGTATGATCCCAGCTCCGCTTCACTCTTGGGCTGCTGACCCATCCACAAATAAGGTCCATTTAGGGGTGATTCATGCCAAAAATGGTGGTCTTTCCTTTTGGATCCCTTCAACTGCATCTTGTGGGTCTTCTTCAGGTTGCTTGGGCATATGTGGCTCATCTGGGAACGTACATTCCATTATGAAGTCTGTTAGGGCCTGCGCCTTGATGGTGGTGCGTGGGATATACTCAATATCGAATTGACTGAGTTCAATAGCCCAGTTGACCAGTCTTCACGAGGCTTCAGGCTTATGGACTACTTGCTTCAGCGGCTGATCTGTCAGTACCTTGATCTACCTTCCCTGGAAGTGGTGCCTTAACTTGCGGCTAGCTATCACAAGGGCTAGCGCGAACTTTTCTAGGTTAGGGTATCTTGTTTCTGCATCCTTGAGGGTTTGAATGACGTAGTAGACGGGCTTCTGGACACCATCTTCCTCTTTGACTAACGTTGCACTTATTGCCAAAAGCCCAGCTGAGAGATAGACAAATAGAGGTTCTTCTGGGGCTGCCTTTACCAATACAGGAGGTGATGTTAAGTAAGCCCTTATGGCGTCGAAAGCCTCTTGACACTTCGGATTCCATGTGAATGATTTGCTGTCTTTGGCACCTTTTAGGGTTTCAAAGAAGGGTAGGCTTTTTTCAACGAGCTTGGAAATGAATCTTCGTAGAGCTGCTAGTCTGCTATTTAGCCTTTGGACTTCTTTCTGTGTCCTTGGCGGCTTCATCTCAAGTACTGCCTTGATTTTATCCGGGTTGGCTTCAATGCCTCTGCTACTGACCAGGTAGCTGAGGAACTTTCCTGCTCCCAAACCAAAAGTACATTTGGCTGGGTTGAGTTTGAGTCCATACTTCCTGAGGTTCTCAAAGCATTCCCTTAGGTCTGTTACGTGTTGGCTTTCTTGAGTGGACTTGACGATCAAATCATGTACATACACTTTCATGTTTCTTCCCAGTTGGCTTTTGAATGTCTTATCCATCATCCTTTGATAGGTGGCCCCAGCATTGATTAGCCCGAATGGTGTTTTCTTGTAAGCATAGACTCCCATATGGGTGATAAAGGTCGTTTTGGCGTTATCTTCTGGTGCCATGGGGATTTGGTTGTAACCTGAATAAGTAATTATGAAACTGAGGACTTTATACCCTGAGGTAGCATTGATGAGCTGATCAATGGTTGGGAATGGATAGGAGTCCTTGGGACATGCCTTGTTGAGGTCGGTATAGTCGATGCATATACACCATTTTCCATTTGCCTTCTTGACCATTACCACATTAGCTAGCCAATCTGGGTACTGAATTTCGGTGATGATGTTGGCCTGCAATAGTTTGGCAACTTCTTCGTCAACTGCCTTTTATCTTTCAGGCGTAAAGTTCCTTCGCTTTTGCTTGACGGGCTTTGGGTATGGATTCACATTCAGCCTGTGCATGGCCACGGATGGGCTCAGGCCTGGCATGTCCTCAGCGCTACAGGCGAGTTGTCGACATACTTTCTGAGGAGCTTGATTATAAGTTCGCACTGAGGGCCAAGACTTGTGCCTATCGTCACTTGTATGTCTTCCTGACCATCCACTATGGTTACTTGCTCCGTGTCCTCAGCTGGGAGGGCCATGTGACTGGTGTTAGCATCCGGGAAGGGTTCAATTGTGAAGTCTTCTGGCTGGCGTTGCTGAGACGGAGCCACTTCAATCATCATTACGTTATCCTCCGTTGTATTTTATTTTTTAGCCCTGGCCTTGACCAATGAATCATAAT
Source organism: Eryngium alpinum (assembly GCA_032274865.1). Lineage (NCBI taxonomy): Eukaryota > Viridiplantae > Streptophyta > Magnoliopsida > Apiales > Apiaceae > Eryngium > Eryngium alpinum. The sequence continues at coordinate 11,104 of JAUEJK010145232.1, forward strand.
GGGTCTTTCGCTTTGCCGCCCTTTTTGATTTGGCAATAGCCTTAGGCTTCTTTGTTGCATTCTGGTGGTTTTCTCGCTTTGTTTCTCCCAAGGCGAGGGCATCTCCCTAGCACTGTTGGGCTACCTCGGGAGTTGCTTTGAGTTCTGCAACGCCATGTGGTGTAGGGAATTTCACTTTCTGGTGGGTGATTGAAGTTATAGCCCTCAGCCGAATCAAAGTAGGCCTCCCTAGGACGGCATTGTAGGAGGATGCAACATCAATAACGTGGAACAGTAGCATATGTTTCGTCTGTCTGGGGGTTGTACCGGAGGTTACAGGTAGCCCGATGGTCCCAATGACATGGATTTCATGGTGCGCGAAGCTATATAACTTTTTGCCATAACAAGGTTCCATCTGGTGCTACCCGAGGGCCATTCTATTGAGAGTGTGGAGGTAAAGCACGTCGGCTGATGAACCGTTGTCAATGAAAGTTTTGTGGACATAGTTGTATACTATATCAATAGTGACTATCGAGGCATTAGACTGCTGGTGGTTTGGCTCCTCACAGTCGGCGTCGCTGAATGTGATGACATTATTGATACTTGGGTATGATGATGAGGCTATGGACATGACCTCATGCTCTGGTGGCTCATTAACTTCTGTTCCTCTAAATATCATCTTGATATGCAACTTTTCTTGTGCGTCTAGTTCGGTCCCTGGCCTCAGTTGCTGTTGGGGGGAGGGGGAACGGATATATGGTTGTTGATCTTGCCTGCCTTGGCCATTTTATTTAGGAATACCTTCAACACATAGCAGTCCTCAGTGTGGTGGCCAACATTGTTGTGATATACACAGTTCTTTGTTTGGTCCCTTTTTTCTTTTGGCCCTTGCATTGGCCTGGGATCCTCATAGAGATCGGGCTGATTTCTGACGATCTGAAGGATGGTGGCTCTTGGTTTGTTGAGTAGGGTCCAGTTGGACTCTTTAGCTGGCTTAGGCGGACGTGGCGGCTTGCTTGCTTTGGCCTCTGGTTGGTCTGGCCAAGTTGTTGTGTGCACAGTGAGATGGGTTTGCCCCTTATATTTCCCTTTCTTCTCTTTCTCATAGCTAACTGTCCGCGTGCCTATAGCTTGCTTGGGTGCTGCAACTATGTCCATTGTTTGGGGAGTGGGAGAGTTCCCAATGACATGCTGGACTGAGGTATCTGCTGCTAAGAGCTCTTCAATTGGCCTTGACAGCTTATATCTTGCTCCCCGAATGGCTGACAAGACTTGCGTATCAGAGATGTGATTGGAAGTCAAAGCGTATGCACCAGCGAGGTTCTTGGGCTTCCTTTTGATGAGCTCCAAGGTGTATTTTTCATAAGTGTAGGAGTCCACCCCCTATGGAATATGCTTAAGGCCTCTGTTTCGTCTAGCACCCTGACATTGTTGACTGCCGCCTTGAATCTCCTGATGTATGAGTCTAAGTCTTCATTGGAATGTTGATAAATGACCTCCAGGGAAACAGTGTGGACCAAATGAGGCTTGTTAGCTCGGAACCTTGCTAGGAAGGCCTTTCTGAAGTCGTTCCAACAATCAATGCTTTGAGGTGGTAACTCCGCAAATCATTCTTGAGCCACGTCCTGAAGGCTAGAGGCAAATTGTCTGCACTTGACAAGATCGTCGAAGTTTTTCATACTGAACAGTTGCTCGTAGTACTGGACATGAGAATCGGGGCTTATTAGCCCGTAGTATAATTTTACTGGCAGAGTTTGTATCTTTGCTGGCCTGGGCGTAGCCTCGGTCTATGCGTGCACGGTGACTCACTTTGCTCATAATCCTCCGTGTATTTATGAAATGTAGATTTGTGTATATAATTTTTTAATTATTTTATATTTATAAAATATATTAAAATATTATAATCAAAGTTGAATTTGACTAAAAAAAGTTAACATAAATAGAAATGTATGTATTTAAAATTTTATTGTGAGTTAAATAAAAATATAATTTATATAATATATTTATATCAGTATATCTATACGTAATTTATTGGAGGTGTTTAAACTATTTTAAATTTAGTGTTAATATTTAAATTTTAAAATTAAAAGAATTATTATTTAATATTTTTTGGTTAAAAAATACTATAATTATTTAAAAAAATAATGATGACGATTACTAGGAAAAATCCTACTATAATATAACAAATATATAATATATAACTTTACTATAAATTATATTTATTAAAGAATTTAATTATAATATATATAATTCAATTTCTTACGTAATTAGAATTATAATATTATTTTTTAATTAATTAAAATTATATTTTTTAAAAATATATAAAATATAATAAAAAAATAATATGATAATAAAAGATAGAGATTTTATATTTATAAAATTATTAATTTTTATCAAAATAAAATTATTAATTACTTTTAGATATATAATATATTATTTAATATAGTAAAAATATATAATATATTAAATATGAAACCGTAAAAATTCTTAATTATGCTCTAATGACAGAAATCAGAATATAAAATAATAAATTATTATATTAAAAAGTGAGAATAATAGATAATCTTTTTCTAAACAACATATAAAAAACGAAGGAAATACATGAAATTTGATTTCAAAAAATTGTTACACAATAGTACAGTACAATCATCATCAATCATCATCAACTTGAGTAATCAGAATCTGTCATTATCCGTGCCTAATCAGGTGGTAGAAAAGTCTACCTGTCTACGCATGAATGTTTCCATTAAATAGAAACCAGTGTAATTTTGATCATTTTTATTCCTGCCAACTTATCTATTTTAAATGATGATTACATCCAAAACATTAGGTTCATAATTATTGAATCAATCACGTAGCTGAGTTGTCTTGATGAGAAAACTAAACTAGTAATGATACTTATTAAAAAATTAACATAATTAAAGTATATATTTGACTAGTTCAAGCATCCATGGTTGTGAAACAGCTCTTGGACCGGGTAAATTCCATACCCGACCCGTCCTTTCTCATTGGACTACTAGGGTTGGATGAGGATCTCACATTCATCAGCTCCGTATTTTTGAAGAGGTACTGTTTCATGACAGCGATGAATTCATCCAACGGAATCGACGGTGGATAATCAGATCTGTACTTGTCGTAGAATTTGATGTGCCTATTCAAAGCCTCATCCGCGCTAATTCCTTTCTCCGATCTCATCATCTCGTCCTTTACCGCCTCCGAGCAAAGTCCGCAAATCCAACGCCCGTTATGCATCTCCCGTACTTGAGCGATATATGCTCCCGTACATTCCTCCGTCAGTTTGCAGCACTCGCACTTGGCCACCACAACTTCGCTGCTGCTCCGTTGCACCGCCGCCGACAAGGTTACCTGATTTGGCGGCGATTCGTTTTCTCCGGCCTGCATCGACGCCGCTGTCTCCCTCCCTGCCATTGCTACTAACACACACACACACAGACACAGTAAGAATCCAAAAACATAGAGATATTGAAAATTCTGAAAGTTCAGGTAGGTATATGTTACAATTAAAACAGAATCGTGATCGGAAAAGTAGTAAGTTTCTCACCAAAACTTTTTAACGAATCACAAGAAGCTTCGGAATAGGATTTTGATCTGTCCCGTTGTATATAGAGAGAGAAACTCGATTGTTTATAATTATATGTCTATCTTTCTTTCTCCCAATCGCCTTCGCCTTCGCCTTCAACAAACTCACCTCCGATCAACAATAGCAGAAAGATCATATACATTTCAATTCAGAGGGTATAGTAGGAGCTTTCTGCCCAAATACTTCACAATCCATCTCCCTCAGCTTTATATATATATATATATAGACATAGATACTTGTGCAAAGACAGACCAATGATTGGCCAAGCAAATTATTAACTTTTACTGTTTCTAAACCGGGTATATATCTCTTTAAAAATTAGGTGAAATTTGGTTTTTGTAATATTTGTGACGAGTAATTTACATTTTTCATAATAAACTTCGTACTACGCTGTTATATCTACATTTAGCTGCATAGTTACAATATATGTATTTTTATTAAAATTTAGTTAACATTATTAATGTACTATTAGTACGTGTCATAATTCACTTTATCATTTATTACACTTTTTATTAATTTATTAATTTTTATATTTTTATTTAATTTCTATATTAAATTACTTTATTTATTTATAAATAAAGAAATTACTAAATTTTTTTTTATAAAGTAATTTAATAAAAAATAAAAAATTAATAAAAAAATACAAGAAATAATAAAGTATAGTATGTCACCTATATGTACCAGGTGTTAATTAAATTTTAACAAAAATACATATATCATAACAGTGGCTTAATATAATATAAAATGTATTAAATGTAACAATGTAATATGAATTTCGCATTCTGATAATAAATACAGTATGAAAATAGTACAAATTACTCTATTTGTGAGTGAATTTTTTTACCGGAACTGAAGTCGGTACAAAAGTACAACTGTAATAAGACTGTATAATCCAATTAGGACGAATTGGGCGGAGCCCACATCCATTACAAGTAGTCATTACAAAATTACAAATAATTGTTGGCTTGACCCGGACCTTAACGTGACTTGTTACAATTTACTCTCTATGTACCATTATATATAAGGTATTTGATTTTTTTTCACGTATATTTAGGTATTTTGACAAGGTATTTATATGTATATTTTTTTAATTTTTTTAAAATAAAAATATAATAGTTATATTTTTATTTGAAAAAGAAAAAAGTTAAAAATAATATATATAAGTATCAAGTCAAAACACCTAATCATACGTAAAAAAAGTCAAACACCTTATATAATGGTACAAATGTAGTAATTAGAAGAAATTATAAGTACTAAAATACATATATAAGTAGGACCGTAAATGAGTCGAGCAGTTTGTGTGAGTGGTTCGGTTTGATAAAAGTTCGTTCGTATTCGATTCGATAAATAAATTAGTCGAGCTCAAAGCTCGTTTAGAGGCTCGTTAAATAAACGAACAGAGCTTGAGCAAGGAAAATATCGGCTCATTAAGGTTCGTGAACAGCTCAATTATAAGTTTATGAGCAAACTCGATAAAAAGCTCAATAAAAATCTCATTTAATTTATTTTTTATTTAATTTTATATATTAAATTTAATCTTGTCAATAAATAATTTGGGTTTGCGGGAGATGAGTCGATTGACTTATGTAAGAATATAAGTCGGTTCCATTTTAGGAAATAATCCATACGAATCCAGTAGGGGGGCTTGATTTTAAATTAATATTAATTTATTTTTATTATATAAGTGGAAAGCAAACTTATATAAGAATATAAGCTTAAGCTCATTTCCCGTTTTCTCAAATAAATTAGCTCATAAATATATTATCATTAGTATATGATGTTCATCATAGTAAAAATATCAGGATCATGTACCCTTATTAAGTATTATGTAATTTTAACAAATTTAACATTATTTTTATGAGATATTTTAACACTTATCTTTACTTAATACGAAAGATAAATTAAAATTACAAAATAACACTCATTAAAATTGAGTAAAAAATTAAAAGATAGTATAACAAATATAAGGTAATACATATAAATTACACTCGATAAAAAAATTATTACACTATAATCATGCAAAAAGGACAAATTATATACATATATGTAGTATACAATCTATGTATATTATATTAAATAATAATATTTAAATAAAAATTATTAAATAATATAAAATATAGTCAAGCTCAATAAGGCTCGACAAGGCTCGATGTTTGACTCATGTTCGAAAAGGTTCGATTCGATACGTGCTCGATAAAAGTTCGGTTCGTAATCAAGCTCGATTAAATTATAAAGCACGATAAAGCTCGACTCGCCTCGATTCGTTTACGACCCTATATAGTACAATAAAACATTAGGATGGTGCTACTTAAAATCCAGTAATTATGGTGTAATTAAATTTATATTCTTGTACATTAATTTGAATTGATTTAAATCTGTTAGTAAGCTAAATTTCAATAAGATTTATCTTAAGCTAGAATTTAAAATTAATATAACTTAATTTTAAATTATATAAAATTTATATTAATTAAAATTTAAATATAAAAATAATAATATTTAATTTAATTAATTTGAAAACTTAATTTGATAGAGATTTTATGTTGATCTTGGTACTCACCGAAATATTGTCCTTTGTTGTTCGTTTGTTCCATTCCATTTGTTGATATATCAATAAATATCTTTAATTATTTATAATATTAAATAAATAAATATTTTAATTTTAATTTATTTATTTATATATTTATAATATAAAATTATAGCAATAATTAATAATATATATATATATATATATTAATATTCTTATATAATATAAAAAAATAATATATATATATATATATATATATATATATATATATATATATGGAT
>JAUEJK010145338.1:0-11104 GCA_032274865.1 Eryngium alpinum
GAAACAGTACTAATACAACTCCTATTCTAAAACTGGAAAAACAACAAAGTGAACTTTTGACTATCCACTTCCAAATCAGGAAACTATCGCTAGCAGTGGAAAGCATAATCAGCTTCCACATATGCCTTTCTGAACTTGGTGATCTTGAAACTATATTTGCTTCTTGTCTTCTTTTTCCAGTCTTTGGAACTCCGCAATTGCATTAGTTTGTTTCGTCTCCAAGTTAACTCTACAGTCAACCGTCACTTTCACTTGCAAGCTTTTAGCAGAAAGCAAGTCTTGGAAGTATATGGCAGTGATTCAAGTATAGAATCTGAATTATATCCACCATCAACTCCTTCCTTGATCCACTTCTGATAGCTATCCACAGATGTTAGATTTTGTATGGACTAACTATCTCCTGATAATACAAAAACTAAAGCGATCCACTGCCTATACAATTTTATTACTATCGGTGGATCGCTTACAAAACTTATCTTATCCACTTCCAATACATTTATTTTATAATATGGCAGTGGACAAAATACTAACTATTTATTTCCTATATCTGTGAACTATAGAAGTGTAGGACTATAACAGAAGTGTATAAACTACAACATACATCAGGGTTTAGGCATCACCATCATTTATTTTTCTAACAAAATGCTAGTATTACATCTAATCCAGATAACTTAAATTAATTGTACAAAAATATATTCGTAAAACTGGAACTCAATTCCCTTGATCATAAAAGTTAAGTTCATTCAATAAGTTAGGGTCATCCTGACTCGTTAAGGAAAAGCTCAAACTTAACTCAAGCTTGACTCGAACTGCACCCGTAGTTTAGATTGTCGCTGCGCAGATGAACTCATCATCCAAAGAGGATTTTTTATTATTCCATATTCGAATAATCTTCCACAATTAGCACGAGTCCGCTATATATGTTCACTCACAATTATAAAATACAGATAAAAAATTATCCAACATCTGAGTTTGTTAAAAGATTAACATATATCATTTCTTTTTTTGTTTTTAGTTAATATGTATATATTATATATATTAAACCCGCTAAAGGTTATGAATAAGAATTATATTCAATAACTGAGTGATTTATAAGATGGTTATAAATGGGTACGTACATCCTCTCTATCCGGTTTAGAGCCCTCTAATTTTTCAATTAATTCTTCAATTGAAGCTCCCCATTTGGGGATTTTTCAAGAATCAGGACAATTTGAAAATTTAAACTATTTTCTGCCCTAATCAATTCACTCTAATGTTTAAGTTGTCTCTTTTCTCCGATTATAACTTATTTTTACACTCGACAATCGTAGTGAGACCTCCATATTACTCTATTATATATCGTGCAAGACATATCAATATATCACTCTATATAAATTTATATATGAAACTACTAAAAAACTAACTATAAAATTAAAAAATAATTGATCAGTTAAAGTTTAAATCATATCCAAAAAATTAGAATTTGTTCAATGTTTTATTTGATATATAAATATACAACAATATTTTAAAAGATACAAAGAATTTTTTAAGATAAAAAATATAATTGTTATGGATCAAAATAACGATTTAAAATAAAAGGTATTTGTTAAAAGAATCTCAGAAGGTGATCTCCTGAAGCTCCTATAACATTAGCCAGAAAACCTGCAAAAACGGATGGGGGTGGTCCCGCCAGGAGGACTCGGGTGCAAGAATTAGTAACGGAAGAATTGTGTAAATTCTCTGAGTTGAAGCGTACCTGATTATGAGAAATAATCCCCTTCATATATGAGTGGATTAGATTTTCTGATGTCTAATAGGAATTAGAATCGTATTCTGAAGGTAAGTAGGCTTTACCTTATTTCTTCTTTATTGCTGCATAAGATTAGGGTTTCTACCCTCTCTAGGAATCATTACCTGATTTACCTCTAAGGAATCTATTACTTATTTGGAATTACCTAGATTCATTCTAGGGTTTCTGCACCTCCTTAATTTAGTCATGCCGCTTTGGCCATTTGCCGTATTGGGCTTATTTGAGTTCTATTCCAGTTCGGATAGATTTATTCCGGTTCGGATCCAGATCGTACCGACTTGTGCCTTAGTGCTTCTGACCCTATTTTTGGGCCACTACATTTGCTCCCTATTTTCAGGGTGATTTATCCCACGGAAATATGATTCGTTTCGTACCAAAAATCGGGGCTTACAGAGACACCACGGGAAGTCTTTTTTACAACTCTTTGGCGGTTTAAGGGAGAAAGCAAAGGATCTCCTTGGCATTGATGCCAATGAGTATACCTAATGCATAAGCTTGGCGCTTTAGCATAGTATGTAAGAGTTCTTCTAGGCGTGAGTCGCCTAGAAGCATATGTAGAAGCCACGATTGGCATTTTCTATGCATGGTAATGGTCTCTTCTAGGCGTGGAACGCCAAGGACCATATATAATAGACATATTTGGCTTTTTTAAGGGTCAACAATAAGTACTCCTAAGCATTGTGTGCCTAGAAGATCTATGTTTCTATGCCTTGGCATTTTACAAGGGCTTTGATTCCCTCCTCTGGGTGTGGGATGCTTAGGAGGTGTACTAAGGAGTACGTTTAATGTCTTTGATATCAATGGAGTCCCTTTTTGGCTAAGGATGTTACTATCCATCTCGTTTTGTGGCTCGAAAGCGCCAAAGTAAACCTCTATTGGCATGAGGCGCCAAAGGGACTCTATTTTACCTAAACTTGGCAGTTTAGGGTTTCCATAAGGAATCTTCCTTGGCGTGGGACGCCAAGGAGCTATTCTTTACCTAACCTTGGAGGTCTAGGATTTACGTGTGGGTCTCTCCTTGGCGTGGGATGCCAATGAGCTCTTTATTACCTAACCTTGGTGGTTTAGGATTTTGCAAGGATACCTCCTTGGTGTGGGTCGCTAAGGAGTCTCAATGTTTTCCTAGTGTGGCAGTTTTATTGTATGAAAACAATCCTACTTGACGCGGGTCACCAAGGAGTTTAATCCGTTGTTACTTAGGCGTTTTAGCTTCTCTGAATTCCTGCTCGTTGGCGTAGAACACCCAAGAGTTATGCTTCTGGTACTGAACATTAGCTTTATTTCTTCGCGTATATCTCCTTTTTCGAAGGCATTTAACGCTAGTAAGTATATTTACCACTCGTATGGAACGGTTACTATTTTGGGTAGTTGAAGCGGCACGACTCCCCATGATCCTTCAACTTCGTCTTCTATATAAACCCCTTAGGAGGAGGATTCCTAATTCTCAAGCTTTCAAACTTCTCTCAAAATTCTCTCTACTCCAATCTCTTCTCAAGGGTTCTCAATTGCAATGGCAGAAAGCAGTCATCAGAAGAAGTCCAAGAAGAGCGCCTTCTCAAGTATTCTCGTAATCTCTTCTATTCGTATCCATGAAGTTTCATTCTCATTCTTATGAGTTCGTCTCAATCATGTAGTTAACAAAGGTATTGCTCATCTCGCCAAACTACAATATACCCCTCAGACGTCTACTCCCACTCCGGAGTCTTCTAGAAAGAGGACTCGTGATATACCGCCTTCTCTACTGCCTCCGGCTCCTACTTCCAGCAGCGCGCCTTTTCAGGGGGAGTGGTCCTTTGGTCCTTGTGATTCTGTGGTCCGGGACACCAATTATGAACAGCATTGGTCCTTGGGGTCCATTACTCCTCGCGATAAGGAGGATTTTATTTACAATTCTCAGGCAGAGGAAACTAGGGCATATGGCGCCCAAGCTATGGCTTCGGTATGATTTCTCCCTTTCCTTGTCATTGTTCGAATTCTTTTACTTGTTAATGATCGCACCTTCTTTTGTAGGTCAACTGCTACTTCCAGGCGGTCATGCACCAAGTCCGCCAACTGGAGTCTTCTTTAGCTGAACATGAGAAGACTTCTAAAAGGCTCCAGAATAATTTACCCCAATCTGAGGAGATCAATAAAAATCTAGAGGCAGAACGTAAGCGTCTTACGGAGTTGAACCAAAAACTCTATGATGATATGAGGGCCTCCAACACCACCGTGATCTGAGAATTCCTGAAATCCCCGTACTACCGCCACCGAAAGCTTTCCATGGCCAGGAGGAGATTTCCCAAGCCCTATCACGAGTTTTGGGATAAGGCTATGGAGACTGAGAGTGGAGCTCACCCTGATATTGATCTTTCCGAATGCATCTGTCCAGTTCTGAAAATCGAGTAACCTGAGGATATAGATGAGGAGTTGATTGGCAGTTAGGGTACGAGGAGTCTTCGGAGAGTGATGATGATTCAGACTCGGAGGACTCTGATGATGACAAAGGGTCTAGAGCTATGGTTCCTGTTTCCACCTCTCAAGGGCCGACAAGTAGTGTAGATACGGAGTTTATAGAGAGGTTGAATGTTACTCTCAACTCTGATGGAGATGATCAGGATAAACCCTCTTCTTGATGTACTTTGTAATAATTGTCTATTGATGAAAAACTCTTTTGTTAATTAATACATTACTATTGAAAATATCTTCGTAAACTACTAATATGCCATGAATGAGGTAACTCTTCACCATCAAGAGTCTCTAAATGATAAGATCCTACCCCAATAGTCTGTTTCACTCGATAAGGTCCTTCCCAATTAGGAGATAGCTTCCTCTTTTGCTTTCCAGTACATTCAAGCCTAATTACCAAATCTCCATTAGTGAAGTATCGCTTCTTTACTCTCATGTTGTAGTAAGCGGACGTTCTTCTCCTACATTCCAATACTTTATGGATAACTTCATCTCGTTTCTCTTCGATCAAACCAGTCTCCATCCTTAGCAGTTTCTTATTTTCCACCGGATCAAAATTCTCCACCCTGGGAGATTGCAAAGCCAAATCTACTGGAATGACCGCCTCCACTCCATATACCAAGGAAAAGGGGGTTTTTCCCTATGGGTTCCCTAGGAGTAGTTTAATATGACCACAAGACATTTAACAATTGGTCGAACCATGCTCCTTTAGCGTCATCTAATATCTTTTGTACTCCATCTAGGATGATGCGGTTGGCCCTTTCAACCTATCTGTTTGCTTGAGGATCAGCTACTGCTGCGAAACGTAACTCGATATTCCATTCTCTGCAATATTTTTTTAACTTTGTACTATCAAATTGCTTCCTATTATCAGCTACAATGATACGAGGGACTCCATATCAGCAGATAACCTCTTCCCATAAGAAACTAATAACCTTCTCCGAGGTGGTCACGGCTAGTGGTCGAGCTTCAATCCACTATGTAAAGTAGTCGATGATGACCACTAAGAATTTTCTCTGTCCAGAGGCTTGAGGAAAAGGTCCCGAGATATCAATACCCCGCATAGCGAAAGGTAGAGGAGAGGTGATAGATGTGAGTACATTATGAGGTTGTCTTGGTATAGATACGAACTTCTGACATTTGTCACACTTCTTTACGTACTCCATGGCGTCTTCCTTCAAGGATGGACAAAAGAATCCTTGTCTCATGATTTTCTGTGCAAGCATCCGTCCTCCTACATGTTGTCCACACTACCCCTCGTGAACTTCTTCCAATGTTGTGTACGCTTCTCGTGGTCCTAAACACTTCAAATAGGGCATGGAAAAGGATTATCTGTATAAGACTTCATCAATGATCACATACCTGAAGGCTCTTCCCTGTATCTTCTTTGCTTGTTCGGGATCTTGGGGCAACTCTCCTCTGAGAAGGTATACCTTGATTGGTTCCATCCAATTGACCTCCACAAGAATAGGTGCCATTAAACTTATTGCTATACAAGGTTGATCCTGAGCTTCTGAACACATGTTGCCTTCATAGGCTATCTGAATGGCTCCAACTGCAAACTTGGATAACTCATCCGCCGCTAAATTTTATTCCCTTGGTACAACCTCTAATGTCCATCCTTCAAATTGGGATAGTACAACCCTCGCCATCTCAGCATATTTTTCCAATTTAGGTCCTCGTACCTTGTAGGTTCCATTAATCTGAATGACCACCAACTGAGAATCACCCCTTATCATCAGTCTATGGACTTTTAGGGATCTCGCTAATCCCAGTCCAGCTATCAAAGCCTCTACTCAGCTTCGTTGTTGGTGACCTCGAAGTTTAAAGTAAAAACATGCTTAATGAGAAAACCTCCGGGGCTTTCTAGAATTATTTCAGCTACTCCACAGCGAGCATTAGATGCTCCATTGAAGTCCTTTTTCGGGTCCACTTTTGGGGATACCGCCTTCGTCTCTTCCAGTATCACCTCCTCATCAGGAGCTATAGTACACTCCACAATAAAATCTGCTAAAGCTTGTGCTTTGATGGTCGTTCGAGGCCTGTATCGAATGTCATATTCGCTTAGTTCCATTGCCCACTTTACCAACCTTCCGCTACTATTCGGTCTATGCAATACTTGTCGGAGTGGTTGGTATGTTCGTACCTCGATGGTATGTGCTTGAAAGTAGGGTCTCAGTTTTCAGGCTGCCATAATCAAAGCTAACGCCATTTTCTCGAACCTTCCGTATTTTAGTTCGGCCCAATATAGGACCTTACTCACGTAGTACACTGGGAGTTGTACTCCCCCTTGATCTTTAACCAATTCCTCACTTAGGGCGGCCTCCGAGATGGCCAAGTATATGCCGAGTATGTCACCTTGCTTTGGTTTAGCCAAAAGAATTGGGGAGCTGAGATACTCCTTTAGTCCATCGAATACCTCTTGACATTCAGTGTTCCATCTGAATTTCTTAGCGGCCTTTAGTACCTTAAAAAAAGGTAGGCACCGCTCTCTTGCTTTAGATAAGAATCTACCCAGGGCAACAACCCGTCCTGTGAGTTGTTGTACCCCTTTGGCGTTTGTCGGCGGTCTCATGTCGATGATAGCTTGTTTCTTGTCTGGATTGGCTTTGATCCCTCGTTGAGAGACCATCATCCCAAAGAATTTTCCAACCCCCACGCCGAAGGTGCATTTGTCAGGATTCAACTTCATGTTATGCTTGGGGAAGGTCGCTTCGAGATCTTCTATGTGAGATCCCTTCTTTTTGCTTTTGACTTTCATGTCATCAACGTATAATTCCATTGTTCGCCCGATGAGAGGAGTGAATATCTTGTTAACCAACCGTTGATAGGTGGCTCCTGAGTTACGTAGTCCGAATGCCACAACCACTAGCAATACAATCTGTGCTCAGTTATGAAGGATACCTTGGGTATTTCTTCTTCATGCATCTTGATTTGGTGATATCCACTATAGGTGCATCAATGTGAGGAAGAGGGTAGTGATCTTTAGGACAAGCATCGTTTAGGTCTGTAAAGTCGATGCTCATTCTCCACTTTCCATTGGGTTTGGGTACCAATACGGGGTTGGCGACCCATTCTGCATATTGTATTTCACATATGAATCCCGCTTCCAATAGCTTCTGGACCTCCTACTCTATGATCCGTTGTCTTTCCATTCCGAAATTCCTTTTCTTCTCGCAAATCGGCTTCTTGTGAGGTAAGATATTTAATTTGTGGCTTATAAGATTATGATCGATTCTTGGCATGTCGGGGGCGGTCCACGTAAAGACATCTCAATTTTCCTCTAAGAAAAGAGTTAGCTCATGTTCGCTTTCCTTCTTCCAAGCTACATCCCACATATGTGAATTTCTTTTCATCCATCTCATCAAGGGGTATTCTGATTAATTCTTCAGCCGGTTGGCCTCTTTTTTCCTTGAGTTTTTCCATACATCTAATTCTGCCATAGGGAGGGTTCCACCTCCCCTTGCATGCACATTTATTACGGTTATACAACAGACCTATGATGTCCTAAGATCGCCTTTATGGGTTCCCATACCTCGGAAGGTCTGGAATTTAATCGTTGTGTGATATGTGAAAGGTATGGCTTGGAATTGATGTAATCTCTTTCTTCCCAATATTGCATTGTATACTGATGGAGTCTCTACCACCACAAATTCCAGAACTCGTGCTTCCTCTGTAGCTCCTTCCCCTAGGACCAGGGGGGACCTGCATGACACCCTTAACAGGGGTTTCCTCACCTCCAAACCCTATTAAAGGATTCTTCGATTTCTCCGATCTTTGTTCAGGAAACCCTAGTTTGTTGAATGCAGTATAAAATAAGACGTTGACAACTGCTCCATTATCTACTAGTATCTTCAGCATCCATTGATTCCCTAAGCGAGTTATTATTAGAGGATCTTTGAACGAAGATCGGACCTCTTCTAAATCGTCATCAGTAAAGCTGATATACTGGCTTCTGTCAGAATTCTTGTTGCCCCCCAGGGCACTCCAATTCAAAGACTTCTCCATTCGTAGCTTTTTGTAACAGATTCCCACGAAGGGCGCCAAATGTTACAGATCAAAATAACGATTTAAAATAAAACGTACATGTTGGAAGAATCTCGGAAGGTGATCTCCTGAAGCTCCTCGAACGTTAGCCGTAAAACCTGCAAAAAGCGGTGGGGGTGGTCCCGCCGGGAGGACTCGGGTGCAAGAATGAGTAACGGAAGAATTGTGTAAGTTCTTTAAGTTGGAGCTAGAATTGCGTATCTGATTATGAGATATAATCCACTTTATATAGGCGTGGATTAGGTTTTTTTATGTCTAATAGGAATTACAATCTTATTGAGAAGATAAGTAAATTTTACCTTTTTTCTTCTTTTTTGCTGCTTTAGATTATGGTTTCTACCATCTCTACGAATCATTGCATGGTTACCTCTAAGAAATTTATTCCTTATTTGGAATTACATATATTCGTTCTAGGGTTTCTGCACCTCCTTGATTGAGTTATGTTACTTTGGGCCTTTGTCGTATTGGACTTATTTGAGTTCTATTTCGGCTCGGTTAGATTTATTCCGGTTTGAATCAGGATCGTGCCGACTTAGGCCTTAGTGCTTCGGACCCTATTTTTGGGCAACTATAATAGTATTATAAAAATCTTAATGACGTTGAGTCTATAAGATATAAAAATCATGGTCTTTTCATATTCAACGATTATTATTTATATTTAAAGATATGATAATTATTTAGAATATTTATAGTATGAAATTAATGATAATTATAAAATATATATATATAATTCGTAATCATACTTTTAACTAAAATAGGGTATATTGGTAAAATTAAATTAAATGGCTCATTACAACTCATTGTCGCTCAATAATATATATAATAAATATCTTCATTTGTCTTACTCTTTAATTTATCTTACTCTTTAATTTTAATTTATCTTATAAATTATTCTTTTTTAATACTAAATTTATTTGACTTTTCTAATACTAAATTTATAATAATATTTTAAATATATAATAAGATTTATAAATTTTATAAGTGTTCGTATGTTACACACTTGTATTATATGAAATATATATATATATATATAATAAGCGTAAGGGACTTAACTTTAATTTTCATCATGGTCACTCCTAATGGATATTAAACTCTATTTAATAATAAATAAAATAAGTGGAATATATTTAAAAAAGAAATTAGCAACAACATCTATTATTACCTCGGTTCGAACATTGGCAACTACATTTTTATATATATTTTATGTATATCTAATTTAAATTTCAATAAATAATAAATAATATATAATATTAATATACAATAATTTTTAAAATAATATATATTATTTAATTTTCGTCTTGATCGGTCCTACATATATTAAACTCTATTTAATAATAGATAATATATATCTAAAAAAGAAATTAACACTAAAATCTATTATTATATATAACAACTACATCTTTATATATATATATATATATATATATATATATATATATTTGATATAAATTTTAATAAATAATTTTTAAATATATGATAATAATAATTAAAAATGTAATAATAATTTATAATAATAATAATACATCCAAAAAAAATTAAATTAATATATTATACATGTATCCTTGCGATCTGAATTGACAAAGAGATAAGTCGGTGCCTAATAATTTATTTGAAAAGAATTCACTTGAATTCACAAATAAATTTAAATATTTTAATATATACATATTTGTGAGTATTACAGGAGAAAAATAAAAAAAAATTATTAATGATTCAAAGTCAAAAAAAATTCAAAATTTTACTTCTAATAATATAAAAATTATAATTTTTAATAACATAAGTTATTATTTAAATTAATTTATTTAATATATTAAAGAAGAATTTTTAAATATATACCCTTTACACCACCACCAATATCAGAGTCGTCATTGTATTATTCTTTTATAAGATAACGAGAAATTGATAATTTTTCACCGCCACCAACATCATTGTATTATTCTTTTATAAGATAACGAGAAATTGATAATTTTTCACCGCCACCAACATCAGAGTCATCATTGTATTATTCTTTTTTATAAGATAACGAGAAATTGATAATTTTTAATAGGGTTGATCTGCATAATAAAAATAGCGAGGAATTGATAATTTTAATAGGTTTGCATCAGCATAATAAAAAATTAAATTTGTATAATAAAATATTATAAATAAATATATCAATAAAATCTATTAATTAGATAAGAAACTTATTAATTTAATAAAATAATAATCTACAAAATTTTAATATTAATAACTTGTTAAATATTAGTTTAAAAAATTATTATATAATATTTTTTATAATATTTATAATTATTAAATTTCATTACGAGAATAAAATTTGAAAAGAGTAAAATGTTCTCCATTTTATCAGTCTCTTTTTTATCAAATTAATATTAATTTATTATATATTTATATTAAATATTATATAATTATACTAAATATTATATATTTATACCGACTAACTCCCTCTCACATATGTTCGAGTTACTCCGTATCTTTATAATCTAGCTACAGTGGATAGTTGTAAAACAACGTAACCTATTTTCTGAAGCATTGTTGTTTTTCATCGACTAGTCTGTAAAAGACTCAAAACAGTAAACAGTAAACATCCAACATCGTCAACTTGAAACAACTAGACATGCAAAATATCAGTCGACCATTCAGACTCGTTTGTGCACTATCTGTGGAGTCACTGTATTACACATAAGCTTGCAATCTTTGTATTTGGATATTTACAACAAACAGAGTGCATAATAGGTCTGCACGACAATTACAGCCACCTCCCCCGCACCATTCAAGTTTAGAAAGTGTAAATTCGACACATAAGTATATGTTAAAAGACACTTG
>JAUEJK010145446.1:0-11104 GCA_032274865.1 Eryngium alpinum
AATGAAAGTTTGTGTTAATCCATGTCAGCATCTATGTCAATTAAAACAGCCACGTAATTATGTACACATGGAGCTTCGGTTAGTTTTTAAATTTTCTGACGGCGCCTAACCATTAGTATATGGGCGCGACTGCAAGTTTTTAAAGTTCGGTGACCTAACTGCAAGTTACCCATAAGTACAGTGACGTTTTTGGCCATTTACCCCATTTAATACTGTTGCCATCACCTCTCTCATAAGCTAACCAAAATTAGTAATTCACCATCTCAACTGATAAGATCAAATACTATATATAAAGAAACATAACATTACTATCCCAATTTGATAAGAACGAAGACCAAACGCAAAATACATACAAAATTTCTGATGAATTCACAAAAGAAATTTGCATGCAAATTAAATACGTGTGACGTTTTTATCACTAATATTGGAAAATTCAAATACAAAACAGAAACCAATTCCCATATCATTAATTCTCATGTATATCACCTCGAAATTTCATATTTTGGTAGCATCTGCATGCAAAATATACGTGTAACTTTAAACTCATGCCACCTCGATCCCCTCCCACTCCCCTTTCTCCTATAAATACCCTCCCCTACTCACAAACAATACTCATCCATCAACAAAGAAATCAATTATATAAGCTATGGCAAAGATGACACAAATAGCTTTAGCTGCCATCCTCTTAGTCCTGTTCACCCTAGTTGATTCCACCACTGTCACCACCACCATCACCACCACCATAATCGAAAAGAAGGGCGAATCCCAATGCCAACAAAAGATCATGCCACAACAAATGCTCTCTCATTGCATGATGTACATTTCACCCATGAACGCACAACAAGAACACCTTCAGGAATGCTGCAACCAGTTCAAACAAATCGACAGGATGTGTCGATGCAAAGCGATGAAAGAGATGGTGATGGAATGTCAAGAAATGGGACAGATGGGAAGTCGACAGATGAAAGAGATGGTGGAAGATGTGATGAACATTCCTTCTAGATGCAACATTAAAATGCGAGAAGATAGTTGTGACATCAAATCTTTTTAGACTTGATGTTTAAAATGATCATGATTTTGTGATCTGATTAATTAATTAGTATCTGTGGCCAATATGTAATTGGCTAGCTACTAGAGAATAAATTTTATGTAATAATTGTTACAGAGCAACTGATCGTTATTCTCTGACTAGCATTTAGCTGGGGATTCGATTTAGTTGAGTACTGTAATTCTATCAGTAAAAACATCACACTATCGTATGATATTTTAATTAATTATCTGGTAATGTTTATTATTACATTATATATATATATATATAATAAAATATAATATATTAAAAATATTATCATTTTAATTTAATAATTTAAATATTAAAAGTACTAATTATTATTGAATAACAATAATAATATTATTATTCATTAAACTTTATTATTTTTATAAGAAAAAATGTGATTTATACAAATAAAATTATTTAATTAATAAAAATTATTCAAAACCTTCAAAGAGAACGTTATATTTTAAATTAATAAATAAATATCCCTCGTTTCAATCCTCCATAATCTCTCACGTTTCAATAAAACGATATTATCCTCCATGTTACTGATTTAAAATTAAATAAAAATTAGTATTGTCTTACTTTATGTTTAATAATTTGTAAAGTAAATATTTTTTTTTGAAACTATTTATAAAGTAAATATTAGTTTTCTCCAACATTTTAATAACAAATTGTAAAATATAATTTCTTTTTGTATAAACATAGATCTAGACATCTGACTTGCAACTGAAATTATCATTGACATATAAATATTTAATTGTCATGATAGATTGGTACTTAATTTATTTTCCGTAACATCAATCTTCCTACCGAACAAATGAAATTTGTATGTTCTAATGTAATTATAGTCCGTTGAAATCATGTATATATTATTTATACAAGATATATCAATTTATTCTCAGTATACTTATTTTAAAGATTAGTGTGATATGTAATTTATATAATACGAACATATATTAACCTCCAAAATTCTCCCACTAATTTTCTATTTATGAGGAGGATGGTAGACAGAAGAAAAAATGGATGGGGAAGGTTCAAGGTTGTGTCCCAAAATGGGATCATGATTTTGTGTTCTGATTAATTAGTATTTATAGCTAATATATAATATAATTTGTTAATACCGGATTTCGTCTATGTTCAAGCGGATGACCAGCTCATCTGTAAAATAAGATGAAGGCGGGGCTAATCCCCGATAATACTTCCGACGTGCGAATGAGATAACAGGTATTGTGTAGAAATCAATAAGTAAATGATAAATACGTAAAAATATACCTTATATACATGTAGGAGTATCAATAGGAGTCAAAGTCTATCTGGTAGAATGATAGTTAATTTGAGACTCTTCCATTTAGTCATGTGTTGAATAGACCAGATGGGCCGACTGGGCCGGATGAGATGGCCTGGTATCGAGTGGACTGGGTAACAGCCCAAATGATATGGAAGCCAGACCCAACAAGCCCCCAAGTGGGTTATAGGCTGTGCATAGAAGCCACTTATAAGTGATAATGAGAACAGAGTAGCCGACCATCAGCCCAGTTAATACCCATTCAAGTTGTAAATGTAAAGTGGCCGACCTACTGATCGAGCAGCCCCAGTGCAGTTCTAACGTGCGTAAATGAATGATTGCGAGCAAAAACTGAAGAGGCGCTTTTCTGGGAAGCGTATTGAGTACGCCTTTACACGTGTCACCATCATGTAGGTTCTGTTTAAATGAGAGCATCACAACCGTTGAAGTATTTTTAAATAACTACCAAACATCATTTCCCTCATTTTAAACCCAATCAAAAATCGAGGTGGTTAGTGGAGAGAGAAGAAAATGAAAAGGCAATTCTTTTCATCGGAGAACAACCCATCGTCGTTGCTTCGTTTTTCCGGCGTATCTTCAACTTTCAGGTATGACACACTTTCTTAAACTTTCAACTTGTGATGTGGGGTTTCACACCTATTGCTAATTGTTTCTCTTTTCATGATACACACACACTGTGTATAATCTGTTGGTGTATTCACAAATCGGAAAATGGTTAAGGTTTTGGGAATGTTTAAAAATGGGCGTGGTATTTAGTGGGTAGGCACAATTTCGTATGATTATGCATTGTTCATGATTTTAGGGTAAGATTGATGAATTTTTGGTAAAGTTACTGGTTTGGTAATGAGTTTTTGTCCTGGGTTTAATTATCTCACTGGTTTTGTAGCTTCGTTTTGTCGTTTACCACCGCGGCGTCGCTAGTCCGGCGACGGCACGTGGGTACAGTTACTCCAATATCCAAAAGTATTAATGGCTGAGTCATTGCTAAGTCGGTCTTCCACTATATTACACGTGCTAAAATCAGGTAGGCTTCTTGGTACTTACAGATGCAACACCCTACTCCTATATCTTAAGATAGTAGTATCACACCTGCCAATCGGATGGCCTGTAATCCGTCAATTTGTCCTAGCCGCGATGTAGGAGAGGAAGTAAACTCCCAACCCCAGAACTTCATAGATTTAGAGACAATTTTGGAGGATAGAGTAGCTCCAAATACCAACCCTTTACCCAGAAACCCAATGCCATCTGAGACCACAAAGTCAGACCTTCCGCCCGGACCGTCTTCACCCATTCAAAATTCAAGGTTTCTTGACAAAACTGCTTTCCATTAATTTAATTATCCCACCAAATTAACTTCAGACTATTTAGAGAAATTCCATGAGCTATATCCAATCGGAAAAGATTTTCACTATATAGCAGCCCAACCAGAGGATCGCCTTCCTGACTATAGTTTAGTGGAATATCTAGGTTATGTGGGTGTGTCCGAGTATCATCTTAAGTGCGGGCTCAGATTTCCTTTGCATTCATTTATAAAGACCTTCTTATCCGCGGTTGGAATTTTCATATACCAACTGCTTCCCAATTTATGCACAATCTTAAACACTTTCATCGGGAGATGCAAAGAAAAAGAGGTTGTCCCGACCTTAAATCTACTCTTCACCCACTTTTGGATGAATAATGATACGGCGGGTGGGGTATATCATCTTATGGTCCGACCGAACAAGTAGAAGTGGTGTGAGCTGAACAAGTACTAAGGGTAAAGAAAGAAAGTGGCTTTGGGTGGTGGGTCCCGGCTTGGAAAAATATGCCAAATGGAAGACCATTAAGCTGTCCGGGAAACCGAAACTGTCAAAGAGGGAATTGATTGAGTATGAGAAGTTGTTGACTGGCAACTCGAATATTCTGGGCGAGGCATGGACTCTGTCCAATAAACATCTTTATGAGATTGGAGGTTTAACTTTGCTGACCTTTACTTGCTTTGTTTTTATTTAGTGTGCTATGTTATACACTCGTGTAATTCAAACTCTTTGTTGCAGTGATGGTGAAGTTTGACAGGGAGAAGATGGAAGCTCGCCAAAGGGAGCGTGATGCCAAGCAGGCCTCTTCTTCCATCCGGCCTGAGAATCCGATTTCTGAGCAGGTCGGAGATTCGGGGACTTCTAAGCTGAAAACTGTTCCTAAGAGGAAGAATGACAGCCATGTCATTAATCTAGAAGACGAGCCGACCGGACACCTGGCCAAACTACCCAAGACAAAGGCAACTGACAAAATGACCTTAGACCAGGTTCATGGGGCAGATCAATTTGTCCGAGCTGCTTTTGGGACAGAGATTCAGGTCCGAGTGGACTCAGGAAGGTAACTCTTTTGTACTAAGGACAAGGAGCGTGTGTCCAAGATGTATGGAGTACAAATGGTTAGGCATTCTCTATGCTATCTTTCCCAGGTAAGAGTGTTGTCAAGGTATATTACCATTTAAAGTCATCTTGTAGCTTTGGTTCTAAAGTGTTGGTTGCTTTCGTAGGTCGGCAACTGGTTAACTTAGCAAGGCGACAAGTTCTTGGATTTAGACCAAGCTATATCTGAAGTGGAGTCGGCTAGAAAGAAAGTTGAGGATCAGCTAAATGAAGCCGAGAAAAGAGAAAAGGCCGCTGTCGACCCTGCGGAGAAGTTCGAGCTCGTGGCATCTGATCTGCTCCGAAGATATGAATGGCGAGGTAGAAGGGTGGAGCGCCGGGAAAAGAAGATCGCTAAGGAGAAGCATAGAGCAGATAATGCTGAGCTGGACTACTACAACTGGGGAGTGACAGATATCTTAAGGAAGATACGTGATAAGGGACTTCCTTACACGGACTATCTGGTCAACCCCAAGATGGATGTTCTGGCGATTGTGGAAAGTAAAGACCAAGCTGATTCTCCCGAGGAGCCCAGCGATGCCTCGAAGACAGACACTCCTCCTCCCAAGTAATTATCCATGGGTATGCCCAATATAGTTGTAAAAATATATTTTAAGTTATTTTTCTTAGTCATCCATACTTGAAGTTATTTTTCGTTCGGGGATGCCCGAAGTAGCATGTAAATTTATACTTCTGTTTTCTAAGTGGGCCAGGTCGGCCAAAGACGTTTTAATTCTAAGTATGCCTTTATTTGCTCAGTTAGAAGCTAAGTTATGCTTGATCTTAATCCAATTGTTCTTTGTTATGATATCTATACAGAGTTTAACTGTTGAATTCAAATAACAAGTGACAAAGGTAACATAAATGAACAAGTGATTAACTTAGTTGAGACTAGATGATAATCTGTCTTACTTGTATCGATCGACGTCTGTTCATCTGATCGGTAATTCATCCGATTTGAACCATTTGAAAGTTTAACTTAGATTAGTTAACTTGTTTAGTTAAATGGCCGCATTGGTTTCATCCGAGCTAGAGCTCGGTTTGCTTTGATGTGATGTAGGTTCTGTCCGAGCTAGTGCTTGGACGCCTTTGTACACTATTCTGTTATAACTTCTTTGTCCAACGTAGGGGCTAGCTAATTTAATAGCTTAGCCCAAGTTCATGTCAAGGACTATCTTGTTGTTACTCTTCCATGAGCTATGAAAGTCTATTCTCACTATATTTGGAATTTAAATGGAATACTAATGGCCAAAGTGAACGAGTGCATTTATTGGAAAAGGTTGAACAAAGAAGTCTATTATCACTACATTTGGAATTGGCATTGGAGACTTCAATTTCAACCGATGAACTCGAGGGCGAGTTCTTTTCCAAGAGGACGAGAATGGTGCAGGAATAAATATTTCCATACTGATTTAGGATTTATATCTTTTAGAATTCTTATATTTTTAGGATATATTAGTATTTTGGTTATTATTACTTTCTATTTTATTTAAGATTTATTTATTTAGATATTCCAATTAGATTTAGGATTTTGGCATATTTACTTTTCCGATTAGTTTTAGTATTTTTAGAGTTTTTATCTATACAAGTAAAGAACTTATAATAGATGGAGGATGGGTTTTGATTAATAATATTTGATATATCAATTTTCTTCGAAATCTTGTGTAGAATTCTTTTCTTTTTTCGTTCGAGACACTATAGTCTCCCCAAATCCTCCGAGACACGATAGTCTCATCAATTCGTTCATGACATGATAGTCACCCCATAAAGTCGTTGTGCCATACAAAGTGTCGAGTGTTTCCAGCTACTTTGGAGAAGGATGCACAAAGATGGTATGCTGGATATCACCCTTGTTCTTGTTCAAAGGTTTACTAGTCAATTCATTAGTGGAAAAACTTATAATAGAAGTTCAGAATGTTTAATGAATATAACTAAAAAACCTGGGGAAACTCTAAGAGAATATATAGATAGATTTACCAGCCAAGCAGTAGAAGTGGCAGATCTGAACTAATCTGTAGCATGGTGGCTATGCAAAGGGGAACCACTAATGAGGCTTTTTAGATGTCCCTAGCAAAGTAAAAGCCTTCTAATATGGAGGAGCTCTAATACCGAGCCGGGAAGTATATATCAGCAGAGGAAACGCTCAAGAAAATTGTTACCCAAGATGAAGTTGAGAAACATAAAGAACCTGAACGAGTTGAGAAAGAAGTAAAGAAGTCGAGAACAGAAGGGAGTGCTTGAAGGGTTGATGAAAGATCTCACCAATTCTCTCCTTTGAGTACCACTCAGAGTCAGATTCTAATGAAAATTGAGAAGAGCTTTATGTTAAATGCCCCCAGAGCTAAGGACAAATTTGTTCAAGAAAAATAAAAATTACTAGTACCGATTCCGTAGAGATTATGGTCATGACACGGATGATTGTAGACACCTGAAGGAGGAGATTGATTTTTTTTAAAAAAGAAAGGACGCTTGGAAAAGTTTGTCAAACAAGAATCCGTTCTTAATCCAAAAGATCGAGAGAATGCCTACCCTCAATGAGGGAGCCAGGAACGTGGACCACCTATTATTATGAGTAGTGAAGGATCCAGTTCGTCAGGGTCAAGCCATAAGACTAAAAAAACATATGCCCAAGAAGTTATAAACATTAGTGAGCTTAGTAAAAGAGCTAAAATCGAATAAGTTATCACTTTTGACGATAAAGACATGGAAAGAAAAAAGTATCCACATGAAGGTCCCCTAATGATAATGTCAGTGATAGATAATATCCATGTGATGAAAGTATTGATTGATATTGGGGCATCTGTTGATATTCTTTTTCATAGGGTGTACCTTTAGATGGGATATCATAATAGTCAGCTGACACCTTCTACGGTGTCCATATTTGGATTCAATGGGTCGGAGGTTTCAATTAAAAGAATGACATGTCTGCTAGTAACTTTGGGTCAAGCTCCAACTGAAGCTGTACAAATGATAAAATTTATGATGGTCAGAATACCTTCTGCACATAATGCAATTTTTGGGAGGATAGCACCGCATTAATTTAAAGCTATTGCTTCTTCATATCATCTAAAGATAAAATTTCCTACTGGAAATGGTATTTGAATGCATTATGGAGATCAAAAGCTGGGAAGCTTGCGCTCTGTAGAAGCAGTTTGAAACAGCATGACTAGGGGGCAAGTGTTATTCTTCTGCGATGAGGTAAAAGAAGAAGACTTCAATGAAATGTATGGTGGTACGGAAGTAACCTCAGAAGATATTGTAGGAAATTTTGGAGTGCCTTTGATTTCTGATAAATGGGATAAGGTTGGTAGTGAAACTTTCGATATGGAGCCTTTGATATTTGGTATAAGGGTCGGAGGTCAGCATTTGAAGGAAGCATTGGTTGATGATTGTTCTTCAAACAATATTTTATCCTACAAGGCTTTTCGATAGTTGGGATATTTGGATGTTCATATGAATAATTATGAAATTTTGTTATATGGATTCAATATAACTGAGACTCGAGTAGAGGGAAGCATATCATTGGCATTTACTCTAGGAAATCCTCCACAATAAGTTACTAAAACCCTCTTGTTTCTCGTAGAAAAAACTTTTACTTTTGCAGATGCATTGTTAGGGAGACAAAAAATATTTGAATTTAAAGCCATACCTTCAACTTATTCTGCCAAGATTAAGTTTCCAACCAATGACGGAGTTAAAAAAGTTCGAGGTTCTATGAAAAGAAAAGTGGTAGAAGAAAAATACATTGCCATGAAGCAGCAACATTCATTCAAGGAAACCAAACCTCGAAGAATGAAGACAAAATTAAAGTTGGGAGATCCATTTATTAAAAGGATCCGAGATATAGTTCCGAGTTTCAATTTTAAGTTGTCTGGATTGCCACAATATGATGAGAGGTCGATCTAATAGTTCATTTGAAGAATGTGTCACAAGCTCTACTTTCTCAACCAGTAGCAGAAGACCTCAAGTGCAAAATTATACCTTCAACTCTAGAAGAGATAATTTACTGATGGTATGAAAAGTTGCTCTGGGGAATACTTGCTGTTACAAGGAGATGAAGCGACTCTTTGTAAAGACTTTTGGAGATTACATGTGGGTATCAAGTGATTCATTATTTCAATCGAAGGAAAGCGGATGTTTTGCGCAATACAATATATAGGGGGAGTTGTCATCCATTTTTATAGTATAATAGGCCTTAGAGCCACTGAGAATAAGGCCAGATAGACCCTTGAGTTAGATTGAATATTATGTAGGTGTATGCACAATTATTCTTCAGGGATCAACACTTATTTAATAAAATTTATTTATACAACAAATGTTGAACAATATTACTATATAATATTTATTAAAAAAATTATACAAATGAGAAGATAATAGTTAAAACTGAATATAAAATTTAGGTTCTTTTAATTTGTTTCTCTTGGAGAAGAAAGTACTAGGTGTTAGCCTGGATTTCGATGATGAATAAAAGTATGTATTTGTTGCCTGTGGTTTTGTTTTTATGTAGGTAAAATAATGGAGCTGTCAATGTTATAGCTTATTTGAATACAATAAGGATATAGAGGTTGCCTGAATGCAGTAAGCTGAAGCTGTCCAGATTCAAGCAAATGGAGTATCCAGGTTCATTCAAGATCAATCCAGGAAATATTTAAGTCTGATCCAAGGGGTTTACAAGGCTAATCCATAAGGTGTTAAAAATTTGATCCAAAAGGGATTTGTAAAGCCCAAGTCTAGTGCAAGAGAAGAATTTATTCGGCCGATTTTGAAGTGAAGAAAGAGACCAAGAAATTAAATCACAAGGCTATTGAAGACTCCACTTTTCAAGGGATTCAAATTCAAATATGAGTCCTATAATTTGTAAGCTCTCTCACATTTATATATCGAATATACACATATATAGTAGAGCTTTCAAATATCTAAAAACTTTGTGTGTTTACCAATTCAAAATATTTATTTATTTTATATGAAAAACATTTTTTTTTGCGAAATATATTAAAAACTTTTTAAAAAAGAGATTACCTGGTATTTTCAAATTGGAGGATTGACAACGTTTCATCAAACGTTAATCTTTATGATTTTCTATTGCCATGAGTGTTGAAATGTTTGTGGACTTGATCAATTATAATGTCCTATCTTTGTCTCAACAGTAGCTCATAGTTGTTACTCCTATTTTCTTATAGAAGGATGATTTCATTATTTTGGAAAGAAGAGAACCAACACTTACAACTCTAAGCTTATATTGTTCATCTATCTCTTATAAATTCTACTATATATCATATATTAGTAAGAGAGACATTTTAGTTGAGTTGTAATCTTCCGATCTTTATTGTGTATTGAGTGATTGGTAGTTATTGTTTTGCATCAAAGGAGCTATGTGCTTAGGTGTAACGGTTATTATTATAATAGGCTACATTGATAGACAGTTGTATTATTAATCTATAATCAATAAATATCTAGAAGTACGTCAGAAAATAGTTTGAGAAAAATAAAAATTATAAAGCACGTTTGACTTTGAGCGTGTAGAAATACCTTGCTTAAAATTACAATAAATATCTTTTTCTGCATTAATAGACCTCGAGAAACCCAAATATTTTTAGTACTCCAAGAAAACGTTCTCGTAATTCTCTTACTTTTTAGTTTATTATTGGATAAATTTTCGTGTTTAAGAAAAATATAATTATTTATATGTATATATGGATAAAATATATACTATTTGTAACAAGCAAATTTTTAAACTTTTTTAATAATTTTATCCATTCCAAAATCTGTCTTAACAGCAAATAAGAAAACCTCCTAGATTTTTAAATTAGTAATGCTAGTCTAAAACGATTACTAAAAATAATTATAAAATAATATATACATAAAATTTAATCTTTCCGGTTAACAGAGATCTTAATAAAATATTGATTATTATATAATTTTAAAATAAATTTAGATATTCTAATATTTTACTCTTCTTATTTAAAATATAAATTATTAGACTTTTTCATATATTTTGAGATACTTAAAAAATATAATTAAATTTGATATTTTTAAAATTCTTTTTAAAGAAATATATAAACATCATATATTTAATAATAAATGAAAATTTCGTTTAAAAATATTAAATTTAATTAAAAAAATTTAAATGTCTAGAAGTACGTCAGAAAATAGTTTATAAACTTACATTTTAAAACCAATAAAAAGTTGCAGGCAAGTGTTCTAAAAATTTCTGATTTGACTGATTAATCCTCCGATTAATCGCTAGAAGGTGTCTTACCGATTAAATTTTTCAATTAATCGTTTTTGGCCGATTTTATTAATATATTATTAAAATAAATTTTAAAATAATTATTTAATTAATAAATTCTA
>JAUEJK010145664.1:0-11102 GCA_032274865.1 Eryngium alpinum
AAATTTATGGTCTGAATTACAAAATAAAAGCATATTCTTATTTATACAATCCTTATAAACCTGAGACTTAAATTGTATTTAAGCAATTGATTCGAGGTGTAAGTATTCCAACATATTCATTTTCTCTATGGAAACTATTAATTTGAATATTGCATATTGATATCTTTGATGTTGTGGCTATATTGGCATGAACAGGGATGTCTATGGATTTACTGTGAGACATCTGCACCTTCAGAGGTATATAGAGTCCTCTAGTATTTATAAGGTAAGTTCTTTATATTTTTATTTTTCTTAATTTGTTATTTTTCCGATCACTGTATTTAACAAGTGTAGGAGGATATTCTCACAAAATTAAAAAATTCGACTTTACTTTTAGATATAAGAACATACAAAACTCTTACCGTGTGAGCGAGTAACAGAGAATAAGATACCTAACTTAAAGAATTCTTGATTAGGAAGGACCACACACTTTTAGAAAAGGACTTTAGCTATTAATATCCATTACCCACTGGATCTGCTTGCATAGTACAGAGTTTAGAGTCCTTAACAGATAGTGTTTATGCTTCAAGTATCAGTTGTGTATCAAATAAATTAAACAATGTTCAAAGCTCAAATGCGGGTTGTCAGACTGAAGGTCATCTTTATATACAACTACGTCGTGTCCTTACGCATGTTATTGGCCTAATC
Organism: Eryngium alpinum; assembly: GCA_032274865.1. Taxonomy (NCBI): domain Eukaryota; kingdom Viridiplantae; phylum Streptophyta; class Magnoliopsida; order Apiales; family Apiaceae; genus Eryngium; species Eryngium alpinum. The sequence goes on from JAUEJK010145664.1 coordinate 688, forward strand.
AAATTACTTCACATAAATCTCTATCTAAAAAATTAATTTTTTACACTTTCATGTTTATATATGGTCCACATATTTAGTAATGTTTCGTGACTATGCACTAAGATACGATTGAGCTTTGTAATGAAATCTTTTGAGCTGTAACTGCCTCAAGCATATTATTGGCATATAAAAAAAAATCCAGTAATGACTATGAAATGAAATCTTCTGCACTCGTGGTCACATCCTCAGTAACGTTATCGGATTGTGCACCTAGATAAGATTTACTATGAAATGACATCTTTTGAGCTCTTACAGTCCCTAAGCATATTAATGGCATATTAAAATACTTCCAGTTATTCTAATATCTGGTCACATCCACAGTTACGTTATCGGGCTATGCACCTAGATAAGATTGAGTTCACAATGACATCTTTTAAGCTCTTAGGGTCCTCAAGCATGTTACTAGCATAATACATCACTTTCTATAATTCTATATCTAAGAAATTTAATTTTCTACACTCTCATGCTTATCTATGGTCACGTACTAAGTAACATATTCTACACTCTCACGCTAATCTATGATCATCTTAAAAAATTCAATCTTTTGTACGATCATTCTAATATATGGTCACATCATCGATAAGGTTACTGGTTATGCACTAATAAGGCTTACTTCATGTTACTGGCATAATGAAGTACTTTTAAACGATTTAATATCTATAAAAATCTTTTTTTGAGCACTCTCATTGTTTTATGTGGCACCTTATAAGTAAAATGATTAAGTGGCAATGACATGTTTCGAGCTTTAATTGTCCAAACCATCCTTATCGGTAATAATAAAAGACTTCTTATCTATGAGAGATTCAATTTTCTGCATTCTCATACTAATATTTATTATATAATATATTTATTGAATGATTTCATATCTATGAGAGATTCAATCTTCTGCACTCTCATGCTTATGTTTGGTCACATACCTAATAATGTTTCTCGGAGGTGTCCTAAATAAAATTGAGTTGGCAACGACATCGTTTGAGCTTTAGTTGTCCCGATCATTTGTATGGCAATATTGAAAGAATTCCTATCTATGAGATATTCAATTTTCTGCACTTTGATGATGATATTTGGTTCATTCTCAGGTAACGTTACAAGGTTGTGCACCTATTATAGCGATGATATTTTTTGAGCTTAAATTGTCCCGATCATATATTATTGGCACATTGAATGATTTCTATATATGAGAGATTCAATCTTCTGAACTTTCATCCTTATGTTTGGTCACATACCTAATAATGTTTCCCGGATGTGCACTAAATAAAATTGAGTTGGCAACGACATCATCTGAGCTTTAGTTGTCCCGATCATTTGTATGACAATATTGAAAGAATTTCTATCTATCAGATATTCAATTTTTTCTACTTTGATGATGATATTTGGTTCATTCTCAGGTAACATTACAAGGTTGTGCATCTATTATAGCGATGATATCTTTTAAGCTTAAATTGTCCTGATCATATATTATTGGCACATTAAATAATTTCCTATCTATGAGAGATTCAATCTTCTGCACTCTCATGCTTACGTTTGGTCACATACCTAATAATGTTTCCCGGATGTGCACTAAATAAAATTGAGTTGGCAACGACATCTTTTGAGCTTTATTAGTCCCGATCATTTGTATGGCAATATTGAAAGAATTCCTATCTATCATATATTCAATTTTTTCCACTTCGATGATGATATTTGGTTCATTCTCGGGTAACGTTACAAGGTTGTGCACCTATTATAGAGATGATATCTTTTGAGCTTAAATTGTCCCGATCATATATTATTGGCACATTGAATGATTTCTATCTATGAGAGATTCAGTCTTCTGCACTCTAATGCTTATGTTTGGTCAAATACCTAATGATGTTTCCCGGAGGTGTACTAAATAAACTTGAGTTGGGGTTGACATCATTTGAGCTTTAGTTGTCACGGTCATTTGTATGGCAATATTGAAAGAATTCTTATCTATCATATATTCAAATTTTCTCACTTTGATGATGATATTTGGTTCATTCTCGGGTAACGTTACAAGGTTGTGCACCTATTATAGCGATTCTATCTTTTGAGCTTAAATTGTCCCGATCATATATTATGGGCACATTTAATGATTTTCTATTTATGAGAGATTCAATCTTCTGTACTCTCATGCTTATGTTTGGTCATATACCTAATAATGTTTCCCGGATGTGCAATAAATAAAATTAAGTTGGCAATGACATCTTTTGAGCTTTAGTTGTCCCGATCATTTGTACGACAATATTGAAAAAACTCCTATCTATGAGATATTCCATTTTTTCCACTTTGATGATGATATTTGGTTCATTCTCAGGTAACGTTACAAGGTTGTGCACCTATTATAACGATGATATCTTTTGAGCTTAAATTATCCCGATCATATATTATTGGCACATTGAATGATTTCTTATGTATGAGAGATTCAATCTTCTGCACTCTCATGTTTATATTTGATCACATACGGAATAACATTTCATGGGTCTGTGCGAAATAAGATTTAGTTTGCAATAACATCTTTGAGCTTTAATTTTCCCGAGCATATTTATTAGCAATAAAGAAAGACGAGATATTCAATTTTCTGCACTTTGAAGCTGATATTTCATTACATTCTCAGGTAACATTTGACGGTTATAATTGCGATTACATCTTTTGAGCTTAAAATTTTTTCGATCATATATTATTGACACATTGAAAAATTTCTTATCTATATGAGATTCAATCTTTTGAACTCTATGCTTATATTTGGTGACAAACCAAATAATGTTTTCTGGGTGTGCAACAAATAAGATTAAGTTGGCAATGACATCTTTTGAGCTGTAATTATCATGAGCATATACTATTGACATATTGTAAGATTTCTTATCTAATGAGAGATCCATTTTTCTGCACTCTCATGCTTATATTTTGTAACATACAAAATAATATTTCTCGGGTGCGCACCAAATAAGATTGAGTTGATAATGAGAACTTTGAGCTTTAATTGTCCCGATCATATTTATTGGCAATAAGGAAATACTTCCTATCTATGAGATTTATTTTTTGCACTCTGATGCTAATAATTGGTTGATTCTCGGGTAACATTACACGGTTGTGCACCTACATAAAATTGAGTTGGCAATAACTTGTGAGCTTGAATTGTCCCGATCATATATTATTGGCACATTGAATGATTTCTTATCTATGAGAGATTCAATCTTCTGCACTCTCATGCTTATGTTTGGTCACATACCTAATAATGTTCCCGGATGTGCACTAAATAAAATTGAGTTGGCAACGACATCTTTTGAGCTTTAGCTGTCCCGATCATTTGTATGGCAATATCGAAAGAATTCCTATCTATGAGATATTCAATTTTCTGCACTCCGTTGCTAATATTTGATTACGTTCTCGGATAACAGTTCACGGTTGGCCACCTATTTAAAATTGGCTTAGCAATGACATCTTTTGAGCTTAAATTGTCCCGATCATATATTATTAGCACATTGAATGATTTCCTATTTATGAGAGATTCAGTCTTCTGCACTCTAATGCTTATGTTTGGTCACATACCTAATAATATTTCCTGGATGTGCACTACATAAAATTGAGTTGGCAACGGCATCTTTTGAGCTTTAGTTGTCTCGATCATTTGTATAGCAATATTGAAAGAATTCCCATCTATGAGATATTCAATTTTCTGCACTCCGATGCTAACATTTGATTACATTCTCGGATAACATTCCACGGTTGGCCACCTATTTAAAATTGGCTTAGCAATGACATCTTTTGATCTTAAATTGTTCTGATCATATATTATTGGCACATTAAATGATTTCCTATCCATGAAAGATTCAATCTTTTGCACTTTCATGCTTATATTTGGTCACATACGAAATAACAATAAATGGGTGTGTGCCAAATAAGATTTAGTTTGCAATCACATCATTTGAGTTTTAATTCTCCCGATCATATTTATTGACAATAAAGAAAGAATCCACAAGACATTCAATTTTCTGCACTTTGATATTAATATTTGGTTCATAACATTACACGGTTGTGCAACTATATATTATTGTTCTGATCCTATATTATTTTCACTTTAAAAAAATTCCTATTTATGAGAGATTCATTCTTCTGCACTCTCATGCTTATATTTGGTCACATACCAAATAGCGTTTCCTGGGAGTACCAAATAAGATTGGGTTGGTGACATCTATATAGCTTTAGTTGTCCCGATCACATTTATTGGGAAATAGAAAGAATTCCCATCTACGAGATATTCAATTTTTTTTCCACTCTGATGATATTTGGTTTATTATCGGGTAACGTTACAAGGTTGGGCACCTATTATAGCGAAGATATCTTTTAAACTTAAATTGTCACGATCACATATTATTGGCACATTGAATGATTTCCTATCTATGAGAGATCCAATCTTCTGCACTCTCATGCTTATGTTTGGTCACATACCTAATAATGTTTCCCGGATGTGCACTAAATAAAATTGAGTTGACAACAACATCTTTTGAGCTTTAGTTGTCCCGATCCTTTGTATGGCAATATTGAAAAAATTCCTATCTATGAGATATTCAATTTTTTCCACTTTGATGATGGTATTTGATTCATTCTCGTGTAACGTTACAAGGTTGTGCACCTATTATAGCAATGATATCTTTTGAGCTTAAATTGTCCCGATCATATATTATGGGCACATTTAATGATTTTCTATGTATGAGAGATTCAATCTTCTGCACTCTCATGGTTATGTTTGGTCACATGCCTAATAATGTATCCTGGAGGTGTACTAAATAAAATTGAGTTGGCATAGACATCATTTGAGCTTTAGTTGTCCCGATCATTTGTATGGCAATATTGAAAGAATTCGTATCTATGAGATATTCAATTTTCTGCACTCCGATGCTAGTATTTGGTTACATTCTCGGGTAACATTACACGATTGGCCACCTATTTAGAATTGGCTTGCAATGACATCTTTTGAGCTTAAATTGTCACGATCATATATTGTTGGCACATGGATGATTTCCTATCTTTGAAAGATTCAATCTTCTGCACTCTCATGCTTATATTTGGTCACATACGAAATAACGTTTCCCGTTAGTACTAAATAAGATTGACTTGACAACAACATCTATTGAGCTTTAGCTGTCCCGGTCATATTTATTGGCAAAATAGAAAGAATTCCTATCTGTGCAATATTCATTTTTTTCCACTATGACAATGATATTTGGTTCATTCTCGGGTAAATTTACAAGGTTGTGCACCTATTATAGCGTTGACATCTTCTGAGCTTAAGTTGTCCCGATTATATATTATAGGCACATTGAAAGATTTTCTATCTATGAGAGATTCAAACTTATGCACTATATGCATATATTTGGTCACATACAAAATAATGTTTCCCAGGTGTGCCCTAAATAAAATTAAGTTGGTAACGAAATCTTTTGAGATATTTAATTTTCTGCACTCTGATGTTGCTAATATTTGGTTACATTCTCGGATAACATTACACGGTTGTGCACCTATATGATATTGACTTGGCAATGATATCTTTTGAGTTTAAATTGTCCCGATCATATATTATTGCCACATTAAATGATTTCCTATCTATGAGAGATTCAATCTTTTGCACTATAATGCTTATGTTTGGTCAAATGCCTAATAATGTTTCCCGGATGTGCACTAATTAAAATTGAGTTGGCAACGACATCGATCTTTGGTTGTCCCGATCATTTGTATTGCTATATTGAAAGAATTCCCATCTATGAGATATTCAATTTTCTGCACTCTGATGCTAATATTTGATTACATTCTCGGATAACATTCCACGGTTGGCCAGCTATTTAAAATTGGCTTAGCAGTGACATCTTTTGAGCTTAAATTATCCCGATCATATATTATTGGCACATAATGATTTCCTATGTATGAGATATTCAATCTTCTGCACTCTCATGCTTATATTTGGTCACATACAAAATAACATTTCTTGGATGTGTGCCAAATAAGATATAGTTTGCAATCACATCATTTGAGTTTTAATTGTCCTGATCATATTTATTGGCAATAAAGAAAGAATTCATATCCACGAGACATTCAATTTTTTCTGCACTTTGATACTAATATTTGGTTCATAACATTACACGGTTGTGCACCTATATATTATTGTTCCGATCCTATATTATTTTCACATTAAAAAAGATTCTTATCTCTGAGAGATTTAATCTTCTCCACTCTCATTCTTATATTTGGTCACATACCAAATAGCGTGTCTCGGAAGTACCAAATAAGATTGAGTTGGTAACAACATCTATTGAGCTTTAGTTGTCTGGATCACATTTATTGGCAAAATAGAAAGAATTCCCATATTTGAGATATTCAATTTTTTCCACTCTGATGATGGTATTTGGTTCATTCTCAGGTAACGTTACAAGTTTGTTCCCGGATTATAGTGATGCTATGTTTTAAACTTAAATTGTCCCGATCATATATTATTGGCACATTGAATGATTTCCTATCTATGAGAGATCCAATCTTCTGCACTCTCATGCTAATGTTTGGTCACATACCTAATAATGTTTCCCGGATGTGCACTAAATAAAATTGAGTCGGCAACGACATCTTTTGAGCTTTAGTTGTCCCGGTCCTTTGTATGGCAATATTGAAAAAATTCCTATCTATGTGATATTCAATTTTTTCCACTTTGATGATGATATTTGGTTCATTCTCGGGTAACGTTACAAGGTTGTGCACCTATCATAGCGATGATATCTTTTGAGCTTAAATTGTCCTGATCATATATTATTGGCACATTGAATGATTTCCTACTATGCGAGATTCAATCATCTGCACTCTCATGCTTATGTTTGGTCACATACCTAATAATGTTTACCGGAGGTGTACTAAATAAAATTGAGTTGGCAACGACATCATTTGAGCTTTAGTTGTCCCGATCATTTGAATGGCAATATTGAAAGAATTCATATCTATGAGATATTCGATTTTCTGCACTCCGATGCTAATATTTGGTAACATGCTCGGATAACATTACACGGTTGGCCACCTATTTAAAATTGGCTTAGCAATGACATCTTTTGAGCTTAAATTATCCCGCCATATATTATTGGCACATTTAATGATTTCCTATCTTTGAGAGATTCAATCTGTCTCCACTCTCATGCTTATATTTGGTCACATACGAAATAACATTTCATGGGTGTGTGCCAAATAGGATTTAGTTTGCAATCACATCATTTTAGTTTTAATTGTCCTGATCATATTTATTGGCAATAAAGTAAGACTTCATATCCATGAGAAATTCAATTTCCCGTACTTTGATAGTAATATTTGGTTCATAACATTACACGGTTGTGCACCTATATATTATTGTTCCGATCATATATTATTTTCACATTAAAAGATTTCCTGTCTCTGAGAGATTCAATCTTCTGCACTGTCATGCTTATATTTGGTCACATCCAAATAACGTTTTCCGGTAGTACCAAATAAGATTGAGTTGGTAACTACATCTATTGAGCTTTAGCTGTCCCGGTCATATTTATTGGCAAAATAGAAAGAATTCCTATCTATGAGATATTCAATTTTTTCCACTCTGATGATGATATGTAGTTCATTCTCGGTAACGTTACAAGGTTGTGCACCTACTATAGCGATGACATCTTCTGAGCTTAAATTGTCCCGATTATATATTATAGGCACATTGAAAGATTTTCTATTTATATGAGAGATTCAATCTTATGCACTATATGCATATATTTGGTCAAATACCAAATAATGTTTCCCGGGTGTGCCCTAAATAAAATTAAGTTGGTAACGACATCTTTTGAGCTTTAGTTGTCCCGATCATATTTATGGCAATAAGGAAAGAATTCATATCTATGAGATATTTAATTTTCTGCACTCTGATGCTAATATTTGGTTACATTCTCGGATAACATTACACGGTTGTGCACCTATATGAAATTGACTTGGCAATGATATCTTTTGAGCTTAAATTGTCCCGATCATATATTATTGGCACATTGAATGATTTCCAATCTATGAGAGATTCAATCTTCTGCACTCTAACGCTTATGTTTGGTCACATACCTAATAGTGTTTCCCGGATGTGCACTAAATAAAATTGAGTTGACAACGACATCTTTTGAGCTTTAGTTCTCCCGATCCTTTGTATGGCAATATTGAAAGAATTCTCATCTATGAAATATTCAATTTTCTGCACTTCGATGCTAATATTTGATTACATTCTCGGATAACATTACACGGTTGGCCACCTATATAAAATTGGCTTAGCAGTGACATCTTTTGAGCTTAAATTGTCCCGATCATATATTATTGGCACATTGAATGATTTCCTATCTATGAGAGATTCAATCTTCTGCACTCTCGTGCTTATATTTGGTCACATACGAAATAACATTTCATGGGTGTGTGCCAAATAAGATTTAGTTTGCAATAACATCTTTGAGCTTTAATTTTCCCGACCATATTTATTAGCAATAAAGAAAGACTTCTTATCTATGAGATATCCAATTTTCTGCACTTTGAAGTTGATATTTCATTACATTCTCAGGTAACATTAGACGGTTATAATTGCGATTACATCTTTTGAGGTTAAAATTTTTCCGATCATATATTATTGACACATTGAATTATTTTTTATCTATAGGAGATTCAATCTTTTGCACTCTATGCTTATTTTGGTGACAAACCAAATAACGTTTTCCGGATGTGCAACAAATAAGATTTAGTTGACAATGACATCTTTTGAGCTTTAATTGTCCCGATCATATTTATTGGCAATAAGGAAATACTTCCTATATATGGGATTTATTTTTTGCACTAACATTACACGGTTGTGCACCTTCATAAAATTGAGTTGGCAATAACTTCTCAGTTTGAATTGTCCCGATCACAATTATTGGCACATTGAATGATTTCTTATCTTTGAGAGATTCAATCTTTTGCACTCATGCTCAAATATTTGGTCACATACCAAATAACGTGTCCCGGTTGTGTACCAAACAAGATTGAGTTGACAATGATATCTTTTGAGCCTAAATTGTCCCGACCATATTTATTGGCAATAACGTAATATTTGGTTCATTCTCGGGTAACATTACACGGTTGTGCATTGGTTAACGATAACATCTTTTTAGCTTAAACTGTCCCGAACATTTTTATTGGCACACCTATCTATTAGATATTCAATTTGCTTCAGTCTATTCTTATATTTGGTCATATACCAAATAATGTTTCCCGAGTGTGGACTAAATAAGATTGATGCTCCCCTTCCTAGAACGATGAAATAAACACTAGCTAATCTTAGTAGGCATCAAGTTATGATTGAGGAAATGTTGGCGCCTGAGAAAAAATAAAATTTCGAAGTGAGTGTAGCAACTTGCGGGTTCCTCTATATTATTCGGTGTAAATATGTGTTTGCTGTTAATTTACACCCCGGTGAGTAGTGACATATTGGCTAGATTTAAATCATGTTTGGTTGCCGAAAAAAATGGTCAGATACAGAGATTTGATTGTTTTGATACATTTTCTTCAGTGACTCGAATATCTTCTATTTGCTTATTGATTTATTTGGAAGCCTTTTATCATTGGCTCTTATATCAGCTGGATATGAAGAATGGTTGATATGGACCTTCATGAGACTCTATATATAGAACAACAACATGAATTTGTTGCTTAGGTTGAGTCTGGTCTAGTATGTAGACTAAAGAAATCATTACAAGGCCTTAAACAGGCACCAAGGTCTTAGTTTAGGAAGTTTACCATAGCTGCAATACAATTTAGGATTAAAAGGTGTAGTTACAAAATTTTCAATCAAGTAGTCTTAATAATTGAAAATCCCATTCATTTGATAATTGTTTGTGTACGTATTATCAAGCTGGACTTTGTTCGGAGAGGTGTTGTCCTAACAGTTCGGTTGCCATCAGTATGTCTTTTGGCTGCTATCTCCCCGGCTTGGTAAGTTCTTTTCTTAACGGTTGACACCCTTAAGTACTCCTCCATATCTAAGACCACTTAAAAAGTATGTTCCACACTATAAAGCGTTGCCGAAGCAACTCTTTTCTTATATTGAACCTCGGGCCCGATATTAATCTAAGCCAAAAGTGTGGCGAGGATCTTCAACAATTTGACTCCTAGGTTTCTGTACGTCAAACCTTTGCATGTTAATGGCTTCACTGTACTGGACATTGATAAGTGTGTATATTATGAATAAATCCTATACCCAGCATCTAGAGATAGGCATAGTGGGTAAAAAAACTCTTGTGAATGATCATTAGCATGCAATCCTTACGATACAGAACCTTAATGAACCCACATATATTCAACACTCTTAAATT
>JAUEJK010145878.1:0-11101 GCA_032274865.1 Eryngium alpinum
AATTTTCGTAAACCCATAACACCTGACTTGTATCACTTAGGTAGTATCTCTGTTGCAAACTTCATTACACAGGATGGCTGGGCGTGGGATGAAGAGCTGCTTCATTCTGTCTTTTGGGACGAAGATACTGAACATATTTTGTCAATCCCGTTGGCTGGGTCAGGGGTAGAAGATGTTCGAATATGGCACATAGACATGAAACGTGTTTATACAGTTAAATCTGCCTACTATCATTGTCGACATAGGAAAAAAGCTCGTTCTGCTCATTATGCAGCTGGGCCTAGTAGTCTCAACCCTCTTCAAAATTGATTATCTGTTTGGAAATTAAGTGCCCCTAGTAAATTAAAAGTATTTGCTTGGCGTTTCCTGAAAAATGGGCTCCCTGTGAATAATAATTTCTCCCGAAAGCATATTCCTGTGAACCTTAATTGCATTGTTTGTAAAGAATTCTTGGAAACTGATATGCATATTTTTCAGGCTTGTCCATTTGCGAGATTGGTCTGGGCGCTTTCAGATTTACCTGTTGTGGTGTCTACACAATGACATGATGATGTGTGGAACTGGGTTTTTACTCTGCGAAAATCTCTGAATCGAGATCAGTTTGCTTTATTTATATGTGTTTGTTGGTGCATTTGGTTCAACAGAAACATGTTATTGCATGGGGGAAAAGGAGGTGATGCCCATGAGTTAGTAGTCTTCACGACTGATTATTTGCATCGGTTTCAGGAGGTAAAACTTCAGTTTCACGCATCGCGATCACCAGATTTTATGGCTGGTTGGGAGGCGCCTCATGCTCCTCTTATAAAAATTAATTTTGATGCTGCAGTTTATGCTCAGACCCGGGTTTCTTGTATAGGTATTGTTGCACGAGATCATCAAGGTTGTGTTTTATCATGGAAGTGCAAACATGTGAAACATATCACTAGTCCAGAAATTGCAGAAGCTTTGACAGCTCTTGTAGCAATCGATTTTGCTGCTGAAAAGGGTTGGAAAAAGATTACTATTGAAGGGGATTGTTTGTCAGTTATTGAGTCCTTGTTTGTCACCAGTTGGGGGTACTGTGGATGAAATAAGGAGGAAATCAAGAGTTTTTGAGGCCATTAGCTTTACACATATCTTGCGCACATGCAATATATTGGCACACACTTTGGCTCAGACTTGTTTAGTTGATGCTGAAGGATTTGATGTTTTATCTTTCTGATGTTTGAACTCATGTATTACTCTTGGCTTTTGCCTTTATGAATGAAAGTATGTTGTCTTCTCACAAAAAAAGATGTTAATTCTTATTTAATTTATTTTTAAAATTATTTTTTTATTTAATTAAAATTATGATACTATTTTTTATTTATTCAACTACTAATTTGGAAATCAAAGTGGAATGGGAATATACTAATTTTGTTATAAATAGAAAGATAAATTTTATAAAATATAAAAATTACTAAAACACCAAAAAATAATAAATAAATTATAAGTTAATATAATAATTTATAATCGTTAAACAAAACCTAAAATTTATGAAGTATTTTTAGCAAAAATATAAATTATAAAAATATATAGTAAATATTGAAAATATAAGATTTACTCTTAAAATCAAATTACATATATCATATATAGGGTAAAGCTTTATGTTCCACTTTAATAAAGTAGCTTCTTCTTCTTTATATCCAAATTTGGGAGACATCATTACGCTACTTTCAGCTGTTATATAAAGGAACTTACCAAATCAGATTCTAGAGCTGTTATACATATATTTCTCACGGCTATCACTTATAAACTCAACTGAAAAAGCTGAGTTCAAAGAGATCTTCTGGATACTGAATAAACTATGAGATTAGTTCTCAAAAGAAAAGGTTGCAGTTGAGATTAAAGTAGATCCAAAAAATATGGAATGATATTAATTTTCCGAACTTCTGAAATTGGGAGTTTCACAATGATTCTAAGCTGAAAGACTCTTTATAAGCATCAAACTAATACTCTCCTTCCCGGCTAGATCTTTTGATTTGATGGCCTTTGAGTTAGTTTCAAATGGACTTTTAAGGGATTTTATAATCTTGGAGTGGTGCTATTAGCAATTGGTAATACAAGGTATAATTTGTAGTGGATCATAAGGTTTTAAATAACCCCTGAAAGATATAAGTAGCATAGTGAAACAAAGGTTCACTTGTTTTGTTATATAGTCCTAAGTGTGAAATTTTTTCGGTACGTTAGATTTTTATCTCCGATTAGTGGTCCAAATTCATGGAATCAATTAGATTCGATTAACAACTTTTTTTAGCATTGTCTATAACAACAAAAGGCCAAGGAGTTCCGTAAATAATAAATTATAAGATCACATGAATGACAATAAAATACATATATTATTGAAAACAACAAATAATTCATTTATACCTCCTCTCGCGGTACTAATGGGAAAAGGCTTCTTTTGCAAAGATAATAGAGCAGGGGAAAGAAGGAGGAATATATGACAATAACAGTAATAGCGAGAGCTAATGAGTGGTCTAGCACAACATATGTCCCCATAATGAATGCTAGCATATTGATATGACAGACAAAATACAGATTAAAGTAAGAGAGCCTTCCAGAGACAACATGCATTAACTTTGAGTTACAGTATTTTACAATATTTTTTGGCAGATGATTGATCATAGGTTGAAAAAGTTGAGAATGGAAGTGTGGTTGTCAACTACATATAGTAGGTTTTGGAATTAGGATGTTCTGTATATTTAGCGGTGGTGCTATGCTGATCAATCCATTTAGAACGAAAATAAATGTGAGATTGAATCCAATGAGTGAGGATCGACCCGTGTCAATTATAGAGGTAAAATAATATTAATAAATAGATAACAAACACTATTTGTATGTTTACTATACAATGATGAAGAAATTACTTTACTGAAAGAAAGGTTAACCTGTTCGTCTAAAAATTTGTTCAAAAGAAGTTTTATAATTTAGTAAGACTCACATATATGATTTTCATATATACGATTTTCATATATACTACACACATACAATTTAAATCCACAAATTACAAAAAAACTTTTAGGTTCAAGTCAATTTAAAAAAGTGAATGCATAGAATTGACTCATCCAAAGAAGGGAAAATAAAAAATTCAATATAAAGAAGTAGCTACTTAATTATTATTTTTCAAAATAATAATAATCTTAAAAAATTGAAACCCCAATCGGTGAATTGGTAAAGATTTGACAATTGTTTTTCTCAAAATTGAAAATTTACTATTACTTGGCATCTATATAATCGTTATAATCGAATCATTATTAAATCTCGATGAAATGCCTGTAAAAAAATTGTGTCTCAATGATTTATTCATAGTTAATAATATGAAATTATAGTTAGAACCCTAATCAGTGAATTGGAATAATTTGATAATTTTTTTCTCAAAATGAAATTAATAAATTTAAAAACAACTTACTATTTATCTGACATCTAATCGTCACTGTAATTGAAGCATCATTACATCTAGATAATTAGTAGCATATGAAATTACTACAAAGAGAAATGGAGTATCAATGACTTATGCATAGTTACAAATCTAGAACTATGGAGAAGATTCGAATAGATTCTTAATTAAGATGATTGAACTTTCTTGTCAGAGACTTTGGATCTGATAAAATTTGGTTGATTATGGGCTGGTAGAGTGCAGTGATCGAATAGTAGTAGCAATTGTAGGGTTTTAAGATATTGTATTGGGTTGTAAGTTTGAGATCCATTGGTAAAATTATTTTGATTTTAGTTAAAAGTGTGTGAGAAAAAAGAGATAGAGTATTCGGGTTGACCCGCATGAAAGTCATATTTGATTGTATTATAATTTTCCTGTGTTAATTTATTTAAAGAATATAGAGGGTATTCTGCGTCATTTGGCACAAGTTAGTATACTCATGCTTTAAGAGGTTATAAACTGTTATTGCAATGATAGTATTACCTGCCACCTCTGCATTAGTATTTGGTTCAAAGTAGATGATAATGAAGTTGTGAATCACAGAAATAAATAGATCAAATTCAATTCACGGCTATGGGGAAGTAAACAGCTCCCTAGTAGGGTAGTGAAGTGATATGTGGTATGTGCAATTTGTTGCTAAATTTTACATGTTTAGGCTTTGATATCATTGTTTACTATGATTTTTTCTTTACTGTGAGTATCGACAGTCATCAGAACAAAGAACTTGCTGTCTATTTCTTTAATTTTTACTCTCAATGCGATTAGATGGCTCATCATTGGAGGATATCAAAATAATATTATTGCTATATTGGTAAGACATTTATTGAATTTTCTACCATGCATAAAAAAATTTAGGTTTCAAATGGCATTGGGGTTCTTCAGGACTTATCCAACTTATAGTGTATGCTATCATGCTATGTATTGTGGTGGAAGGAAAAAGCCTGTGACTGGTCCAGTGTCGACCCTAGACCGGTGCTAACCGTGCGATTGCGCTGGAAGTCATTTAGTTTAGGGGCCTACTATAACATGTAATGCTCCTATAGGGGTACATATACTTCAGTTTATATTTTATATTACAAGTACAATATGTTAATAACTTAAAAAAACATATTTTTTATAATTATGGAATGACACGTAGTGATTAATTTATCATTTAATAATATTATTATTTGAAAAAACTAATTAGTTAATTATAAAGACATTCATTGAATATACAAGAGAAAGTGAAGAGACAAATCCACTTAGAAATTCAAAATAATCTATATATTTAAAACTTGAAACTATTTTATAATCTACACTATTTTTTGATTTTTTTTCTTTTTCTCATTTATTCATTTCTTCATTGACCGATTCACAACGATGATTTTTTTTTCTTTTATTCTTGTTAAATTTTACTATAATATTTTTAAAAAATTATTCAACTATGAATTTTAGAATATATATCTTCTAGGGTTTATATGTAATCTAACTATTTTCTTGTATTTAGATATTTTTTCAGTGTTATTTATGGATCAAAATACTAATCTATTCTTTTTTATACCTTTTATTGAAATTTGTCTCCGATTGATTTATACTTCTGCCTTCATTATATTATTAATAAAATCTAATTTCTATAAAACAAGCTAGAGAAATAAGCTATATTATTAGACTTCTGCCTTCATTATATTATACTAATCTATTCTTTTTTTATACCTTTCAGTGAAATTTGTCTCCGATTGATTTAGACTTCTGCCTTCATTATATTATTAATGAAATCTAATCTCTATAAAACAAGCTATAGTGGTCTTACATTTTCCGGTAAATGTTTACAAATTAATAATAAGTGAAAGTGAATTCATATGATCTCATGCATTAAATAAAGTATCATTTCCAAACCATTTTACTATAGCCTAGCAAAATCTACCTATAACACAAACATGCACATGTATAAAGGTTTGGTTTGATAATTAAACTGAGTAACTTACCTTGACAATTATCAAAGTACGAGCTTTCCCTTTCTGAAATTGACTTAAATTTGGCTATCTCTTAAAATTAAAGAGGTATTGGTTAAGTGAAAATTTCATTACGAAATCCTATTTACCTATTGAGTTGAAACCTCACTTCCATAATCATCATCTGTCTTTTACTATAATTAAACTACCTCATTTACCACATCTTCTAACTGTTACTGACCAAGTAAAGTCAATAAAAGACTTAATAGACTTTAATATATTTATTTATAATTTCTTTATTCAATTTTTGCAAAATTAATTATTAAAGTTAATTAAATAAATAAAGGTAATTTATTCAATTTGTGGAGGTTAAAAAGGGCAATCACATATTATTAGATGCATATTCTCAACATGATGTGTCTATTGAAAATAGTCATAGGCTCAGGACACAGAGCACTTGTGAGGTCACTACCAAAACAACCACACAATTGAATGATATTGCACTTGATAGGAACACAACTTCTGAAAATGAATAACTAATCCATTAAGTGATTCAGTCAGTAATTCATCACTCTCGTACTCCTTTTCTTCCTCCAACTCTTGCTTCAAATATGATGGATCAAATTTTTGGTCAAGATACATCAAATCCTTAGCTTTCTCCAATCACTAAGGAGCCAACAGAACATGATCCAATGGCTATAGATCCTTCATATTTTTTTGCATACTTCTCCTAATAGAGATCAAGCCATTGGTGATTCTCTTGAGAATGAAGCTCAAGGCACTCACATTTCTTCAATTGAGATGCCTAGTGTGTCAGGGGAAGATAGAACCACATTGAAAGATTTAGCCTCCCAAAGTTCTACCCTTTTACCACTGGGACATATTGCACAAGAGCATAATTCTCCTACTGATCCTTCAGTAGTAGTAGATGCATTGATGGGACTAGCCCAATCAATCTCCTCAACCAATAAAGAGCCTTCTAGGACAAACATTGGTGAGGGAAAGAAAATAATGAGTGGAGAGAAGCAAAGCTCAACGCCAGAGATAGCTTTGACAAAAGAGAAAGAATGTGAGAAAGTCATTAGTATGACTATTGAGCTTGGGGAGAGAAATCAAATGAGCATAGAAGCTGCAAAAGAAAGTGGAGTGAGTATAGGTGAAACCTATAGAAAAGAAATGAGTGATGGGGGCATATTGGATGAAACTACTGAAGCAACACCAGTCACATTGACCGAAGTCACCAAGACTACCACTAGCTTGGTTGGAATTATTGAAAAAGGAAGCTGAATTGGTCTTGGAAATTGCAAGGGAAGTGCAAATGGAGCAAGCATCTGAGGCAAAGGATCCTTCCTCTGATGGTTCCAAATTGCATCTAGGGATAGATTCCTTAGCTTCTGGGGATAATCTTTCGGAGGAGAAAATGGATGTTGAAGATGCCTCCGCTTTGGAAACTGAAAGTGAAGTTGGAAAAAGACCTCATAGGGGCTATCACAAAGGATCTACAACAGATGAGCCAAACATTACTCCTTATACTTCTCCTCATACATTTGACCCTCAAGACTTTGAGGATCTTATATATTACTACAATAAGGAGCTCAAGGACAATAAGGATGATCAAAGCAATTTCTCTTGAAGACTCAGTATCTTAAGGCCAAAACTTGCCATGTCATGCATAAGAAGACTGAGGAATCTGTGAAGCACAGACTAAGTGGTCTCCAAACTTATGTGGAGACAGTTATGGACAAGAAATCCATTGGAAACCTGAAGAGAGCAGTGGAAATAAGTGCTGCAGTTACTGATGCTCTATCATAGAGGTTGGACAAGTTTGAAGTCGAGCAGAGAAATATTTCTACTAATATAAGTTAAATACTCTTCTTCCTTCAAAAATCTCAAGTTATTAGCTATGATGATGCTGCCGAAAAGGGGGAAAATGTATTAACTAGGACTGATGGTGCTTTAGGCTCAAGCAATATCTCAGCTAAAATTGTTTCCACAATAAAAATTTCCAATGAAGGCAAAGCCACCACTTCTACATGTGTAAATGGTAGTAGACCTCCATTAACTCAAGCACAAATCCATTATGGGGACTTTAAATTTCAAGAGTTAACTGAAGAAGAGAAAAAGGAAGTGCTTTTCTGTGAAAAGCTTTGCAGGATGTCTCTAAAAGAAAGTAATGAGTTCTGTGAACAATTGGATATGGAGTACATAGCAAAGCTATCTGTTGAGGAAATTCCAGATGAAAAACCAAAAGCTAAAAAGGGTGGTAGAATGAGATTGACAAAGAAATCAGCAGTGGAGCAAGTTACTAATCTTGAAAAGAAAAAGGAGCTGGAAAGAGAAAAGTTGCTTAAAATGCTTGAAGCTCAGAAAGAAATGCTCAATGAGACAGATAAAGAAGCAGAAGAAGCTTTGAAATCTGCTAAGAAATTTCGATGACAAAGATGCTGAGAAGGAGAAAAGGAAAGATAAGGGTAAAGGGAAAAAGGCTGCTGAAGAGCCTAAGGAACAGAAGAAGAATGATAAGGGGATAGTTATTAAGTCCCCTGATGCTTGCAAGGCTCCTCTAAAGCCTTCAAGTACTCATTCACCTCATCCTCCTCCTCCTCCTTCTGGATCCTCAGCAAGTGCTATAGTTGCCAAATCATCAGTTGCAAGTTCTTCTGGCTCAAATCAACCCAAAAGGATGCTGTCTCAAAGCTCTAAGGGTCAGGGGAAGGAAAGTTCAAGCAGAGAAAGTTCTAAGTCTACAATGGAATGTCAGGGGAACAATAACAACTTGCAAATTGTGCATGCAAGACCTCTGTCCTTGGTTGAAAAGATTCATTCTGATAATCTAAGATTTGAATACTTCATAGATTTAATCTATGAGTTCTCAGTCAAAGTGAAAAATAAAATCAATTACATCTTTCTGGTTCTAAGAAGAAATGAAAGAGAGAGGATAATAAACTTCAGTTTATTCAAGGAGTTAGATGGCTACCAACTCTCCATGGCAATCAAAAAGGTTAAGGAAGGTCCTCTTGGAGATCTTCTAATTAATGACTTGGAGAGGCTAAGAAAAGAAGTCAATAATAGGGTGGACTTGGTGCATACCATTAGGAAGAAGCTTTACTACTACGACATTGAGGGAAAGAAGCATATTCTTCATGTAAAAGATATTAAGGACTTTACAATCTCCTCCATGAGGCATAATGTAGAACAATCAATGGGAACCAAGAACGAAGGAGTAATAAGATTTAGAAATATGTTCTTGCCTTGGTTGGTCAAAGATGAAAGGGAACAAGAAGTTGATAGGACGGCCAAGATTGGGCCAAAGACAAAGGTTGTGTCTTCCTATCAGACTGAGTTACCATTATATATCTCAAAGACCAATTCAGTCAAGTTACTAAATAAGGAAAGGAAAGAAGAAACCTTTGCTTAGTCAGAACTGGCTACCCACATTTTCAAGAAATATGAAGAAGTTATCAGTTGCCTTAAAGATAACAATAAGGTAAATGTAGCTTTATTCAGAAAAAACTCTGATCAAGGAAGTTGAGAGGATTAAAGAAAGAAAGGAAGAAACAACTGGTCACATTAACATGCCAGAATTCAGAGATCCTTATGACATGTCTGGAGTTGGCCAGGATTTCAACTAATCCTCTTTAGCAGCAAGGATCTAAGTGGTAATACACTTTTCTTTGACTTATAAATTCTGTAAATACATATGTTTTCAGTTTTGTATAGTTTATATTGTATATAAATATTATTTTTAGTTTTTGACATCATCATCAGATTCAAACCTAAATTTATGGTTACCAAATTAGTAAAGCATAAATTGGGGGAGATTGTTAGGCTTGATGGCATAATGTATAGATGATGATATCCATAGAATGCATTCTAAATAAGAGTTCATACATGTATAGTTGTTAGGAACTCGTAGAATAAAGACCTTGTAAACTCAATAGTATACAAGGGTCAAGTTGTAATTAGAATGCTTAGAATAAAGTAGATTTGAACTTTTGATTGTCAGACCTAGATGTTAGAAGTGTATGGAAGCCCTAAGGTACTTCAGGGTCAAGGATCAAAGGGATAGTATGATTTATCCCCGGACGGGTATAAAGCTTTAGGGATTAAAGCTACATACGGGAGCCAAGCTTCAGGGGAAGAAAAGTACTTCAAGGAAAAAAATGCTTTGTCTTCTTGCTTGGAAAGGAAGCCACATTTCTGTTAGTGGAGTTTCAGAAATTGGAGGAGAACCTGAGGTCCCAACTACACGTGGCATTGGATTGCTTAGCCCAATATGGAATGGAAAGATAGGAGTGTTGCAAGTACTGTCATTAATGGTACACACCATACGGGGATATCTCAAGTGGTTCACACCATCAGGGGAGTTTTCAGCTATCTTTTGTTTTATATAAATAGTCATTATGTAGTTTTCTTTCTGTAATCTTTGTACTGAGAATTGAGAGAGAAACAGAAAGATTATAGCTCTTGTTAAGTGAGAGATTTGTAATTTCACAATGAGAAAGAAGCTCTAGATTGTAATAGGTTTGGAGATGTTTTTGTAGCTTACTGTGAGACTATTGAAGCTCCATAGTTGTGGAGATTTGTAGCTGAGAAGGCATTGTTGCTTATCACAGAAACCTTTCAAAGTTTAAATGAAAATGAACTTTGATATGTTGCTGTGTTGAAAGTTATTATTGTTGTTTGTGAATCTTCATAGATTTAATAGTTTTGTTTGTTTGTGTTTGAGAAATCAAAAAAAGCAAAAAGTTATAAGAATCGTATTCACCTCCCTATATAATTCTTTCTAGTGTTCATTGTGAGTAATATATATATATATATTTTATATTTTATCACTTCATAAAAACTCGATTTGGTACTAAATCAGTTAATAACCGAGATTTTAAATTCAGTTCGGTAACTCAATCGAAATATTTTAATTTAATTTTTTATTTTAATATTTTAAAAAATTAATATTTGATAATCAAAATATAATTCAATTCAGTTATAACCGAAGGTATAATCCTATCATGTACTATATGACTATTTGGATAACTTTTAAGAATACGAGATGGCTTTAACTGCAATGACTTCCTGATTATTCAGAAAGAAGTTGTTGGAACGATGTAAGTCAAGTTAGGTCTCAATTCAGAAAGATAAATAACCAGGAAAATAGAATAACTAGAACATACCAGATTTTTAAAGGTAATGTTATCCTTCACAGTTCTTTGAGGAGGCTCTAAATGAATTCAATACAATACGAAAGATAGCGAACAATATTATGACTTTAAAATACATAAATTTGGTATGTTTCGGTGGAGGTTGACGTCTTTATCAATAAAAGAAGGTGGATTGAGTGTGTATGTTACAGATAATGCTAGTTTATTCTTTTTTTGGCCTCATGTATCTAATCTACTTATATACATGACAATATTTTACGGCATTATGATGAAATTTTGTCGATCTATTTCTGCTCAGATTTCTGTACAGCTGGTTCTTACGTATGTGTATTTGGACGAAGGGTTCTTTACCCCCAAAACAAAAGCATTACTTCGTAGATATCTGTTTTAATGGTAGTTGCAAGAACTACATATGTAATTTAACTCTTTAGAGCTACATGTAACAGTATTTAAATACTTATCCAAGCACATTCAAGTTTTTTTGATGAGATCAAATGATTTGCATTATAGACTCATAATTCTTTTATTTCAGGATGAAGATTAATGTCCATTTT
>JAUEJK010146089.1:0-11100 GCA_032274865.1 Eryngium alpinum
CTGGTACGGCTACTCAAGAACTGGAATTTCATGTGGTAGATGTCCCATCCCCCTACAATCTGATTTTCGGCAGACCTGTGTTAATTGCCTTCCAGGCGATCTACTCCATATCACATCTCAAAATCAAGTTTCCAACTGAGCACGAGGTTGGTTCAGTACAAGGAGACCAAGCAGTAGCAAGAGCAATCATGATGGAAGAATCAGAAGCCGGTCGGGTAGACGATAAAAAGGGAGAAGAAGATCCTTATGAAAAGAAACCTAGAAGGACTAAGGATAAAGCTATGGAAGAGAAGGGTGTAGGTGGAAAGAGAACACTATCAATCGGAGGATACTTTGATGATCGGTTGACCAAACCGATCGCTGAGCCTGCCACCGAAACAGAGCAAGTAGAACTCATTCCAGGTGATAAAGAAAAGTTGTTGACTATCGGTGCGGACTTGCCAACCGGCACTAAAGAAAAACTTGTAAAACTCCTTCGAGAATTCTCAGACGTATTTGCTTGGGGACCTGAGGATATGCCATGTATCAGTCCAGAGGTAGCAGAACATAAGTTGAATGTAGATCCGACTTGCAGACCGGTTAAGCAGAAAAAGAGAAACTTTGCTCCCGAAAGACAGAAAGTGATAGAAGAAGAAGTCTCAAAGCTACTGAAAGCAAATTTTATAAAAGAGATCAGTTATCCAGAATGGCTTGCCAATGTAGTAGTGGTCAAGAAGAAGAACGACAAATGGCGTATGTGTGTGGATTATACATATCTTAATAAGGCATGTCCCAAAGATCACTATCCACTGCCAAGTATCGACCAATTGATTGACGCCACTGCAGGATTTTCTTTGCTCAGCTTCTTGGATGCCTTCTCTGGCAACCATCAGATTGCCATGAAAGAAGAGGACATACCAAAAACGGCATTCATTACCCCGAACGGCACATATGCCTACATCAAAATGCCTTTCGGAATGATAAATGCAGGGGCTTCATATCAAAGAATGATTAACAAAGTGTTCAAGAAACAGATCGGAAGGAACATGGAATGTTACGTAGATGACATGATCGTGAAAAGTAAAGATGATAACCACGTGGCAGACCTGAAGGAATGTTTCCAGATCCTATGGGAGTATAACATGAGGGGCATAGAAGCAAACCCAGAGAAAATCAAAGCAATTCTTGATATGGAAGCTCCAAAAACAAAGAAGGAGGTTCAGGTGCTCACTGGACGATTAGCTGCTCTACGAAGGTTTATATCCAGATCTGCAGAAAGGTCTTTACCATTCTTTGACACTCTGAAAGGGGCAAAGGATTTCGTCTGGTCGGACGCTTGTTCACAGGCCTTCGAACAGATCAAAGAATACCTTTCAACTCCACCCTTGTTGACAAAGCCCGGGCCCTCAGACACTTTGCAGCTCTACTTAGCAGCAAGTGATAGGTCGATCGCAGCAGTACTAATTAAAGAGGATGGAGTTCAAAAGCCTGTTTTTTTATGTGAGCCACGCTCTAAGGGATGCAGAGCTACGCTACCCAAATATTGAGAAACTAGCCTTAGGGCTAGTCATTGCAGCAAGAAAATTGAGGCACTATTTCCAAGGCAGGACAATTGAAGTCATAACAGATCAGCCATTAAAAAGAATTTTTCAAAAGGTGGAGACATCAGGAAGGATGGCTTCTTGGGCAATTGAATTGGGGGAATACGATCTAGAATTCAAGTCCAGGACAGCCATCAAGGCGCAAGCTTTAGCCGACTTCGTAGTGGAATGTCAGTTCACAACTCCGACAGAGCAATTCCAATCAACAGAGGAGAAAGACAAAGTAGCCGACCTGATGAAAATCAAACCTTGGACATTGTACGTAGATGGATCCGTGGCAAAAGAGAATTACGGAGCAGGTATGATACTTACCAGCCCAGATGGATTCGAGGTCCGTCAAGCAGTTAGATTTACCTTTAAGGTCATAAACAACGAGGCAGAATACGAAGCTCTCATAGCAGGGATGAATCTTGCCAGAGCTATTCAAGTATCCCATCTTAAAGCTTTTTCAGATTCTCAACTTGTTGTCAAACACTTTTCGGGGGAGTATGAACAAAGAAATGAGAAATTGAAAGAGTATGCAGCAGAGGTTAAACGTCTGGCCGGTAAGTTTGAAAACTTTGATCTATCCGGTGTAGATAGGGTAGATAATCAGATAGCAGACTCGCTATCTCGCTTGGCCAGTCAGGAAATTAAAAAATTAGAAGGAAGCATTTACGTTACCACCCATAACTACCCAGCAATTGGAGGTAATCAGATCATGCCGATCGCCCGCTCAGTTAGCTGGATGAGTCCCATCATGGCGTACTTGGAGAATGGCATTCTACCTCTTGACACATTGGAAGCTAGAAGGGTAAAGTATAAGGCCGCTAACTATGTGATGGTTAATGGGTCCCTCTACAGGAAGTCAGTTTCTCAACCCTTGCTGAGGTGCTTAACACTATTGGAATCTCAAAAAGCAATGGAAGAAGTACACGAAGGATTATGTGCCGATCATCTGGCCGGAAAGGCATTGGCATATAAGATTCTTCGCCATGGGTATTTTTGGCCAACCATCCGAGCTGACTGTCAGGAGTATGCAAAGTGCTGCCACCAATGTCAAATCTATTCAAATGTACCAAGAAGGCCCTCAACTGAACTAATGCCCATCCTCAGCCCAGTTCCCTTTGCTATGTGGGGGGTGGATATTGTAGGAAAGCTTCCACATTCTAAAGGTAATGCAATGTATTGTATTGTTGCAGTTGATTACATGACCAAATGGGCGGAAGCTCGGCCGCTCGCTAGCATTACTGAAGCACAATGTGAAAAGTTCGTCCTGGAGTGTGTGATACTAAGGTTTGGGTTCCCAAAAATAATAGTCTCAGATAACGGAACTCAATTTGCAGATCAGAAGTTCGATCGGTTCCTAGATCACTGGGGTATAACACACCAGACGGCTTCAGTCGGCTACCCACAAGCAAGCGGGAAAGTTGAAAGCACCAACAAAGCACTTTTCAAGGGAATTGAGAAATGTTTACAAGATGCTAAAGGACTTTGGGCTGATGAACTCTATTCAGTTTTATGGGCATACCGAACTACAACTCGGACAGCTACAGGGGAAACACCGTTTCACTTAGCCTACGGAACGGAAGTTTTGGTCCCCATTGAGGTAGGCATTCCGTCATATAGGAATACTTGCTTCAATCTGGACGACAATAACGAAGGATTAAGGGTGGACAAAGATCTGTTGGAGGAACTCAGAGATGAGGCAACCGCCCGGATGGCCAGATACCAGCAAAAGGTGGCCCAGTACTATGATGCCACAGTGAAAAAGAGAGCATTCAGAGTTGGGGATTTGGTTCTGAAAGAGGTCCTGGCTGCAGATAAGAAGGGAAAACTTATGCCCAACTGGGAAGGTCCATATAAAATCACAGCAATGCCGCTCAGAGGGACATGCAAGTTAGAGACTCTGGACGGCCAACAACTCAAAAATACTTGGAATGCAGCCCATCTTCGCAAGTACTACCAGTGAAGTAGATGTTTATTTATTTATTTCAGCAATTTCAATTTGGCAAATAAAACAACACATTAAGCTACGCCCGTCTCAGCTGACCAAGTCATAGTTGAGCAATACAAGCTAATGATGTTATTTCAATGTTTTCTTTACAAGTCATCCAATTATCCGACCAGCAGATCGGATAATTGGGGGGCTATGATATCATCTTCTACTGATTGAATTTTCAGGATTCATTAATGGAATTTCAAGTATTGCCCCTTCAAACACTACACCATACATGGTCTAATGCAACAATAATTTTCAGTGTTGCCATCTAAGTGTTGCAATGTTTAGAATAAATTTGATCTATTGCAATATTTGATAATTAGTGTTGCACTTGACATAGTTAATATTTTATATTGTAACAGTTATCCGTGAAGTGTTGCCTTATGCAGTGCAACACTATATATAAAATGTTGCAAATAAGTATGCTTTTTAATTTTCACTATAATTTTTATTATGTATTGTGTAAGTGATAATTAAAAGTTAATATTTTTTAATTATAAATATAAATTGAGGAAAATATATTAGGAATATGGGAATATTTCTTATTTCCTAATTTTTGCAATTAAATTAACATAATAATATAATAAGTATTACTTAAAACTTAGTTTAATAAATATTTAAAAAATTAAAAGTATTAATATTAATATTATAAAATATTATTCAAATTATAAAAGTAAAAAAAATAAAGAGGCGGGATTTATTTTTGTCTCCCGCTCTTTACGGTCATAATGATTATATGTATTGTGGTAAACGATAAAAAAATTACTTAACACTTAACTAATTAAATATCAAAAAACAATACAAGTATATTACAAAATACCTCTCTTTCACAAAATAAACTAAACCTCAGAGAACAGAAACCCTTATACAACCCCTCTCTGAACTCGACCTCAAATCCCTCTCCGTACTAATCGACATCAAATCAACAACCATCGATTCCGCTGTTTGATCTTACAGGGATCTAGGATTCACAATTCGGCTACTATGATCTACAATCTTTCTTAGCAGACAATTTTACTTCTCAAGGTATGATTCTCCTTCTCCATGGATTTGTAATTTTGCTATTTATTAAAGGTATATGTCTGTACTTGTGTGTATATACTTCTATACAATGGGGTTTCTTCCTTTTGTGGTCTTGATTCATAAAGTAATTGAATATATTGGAAGATTATGTGTGCTTTTAAAATTAGATGATTATGTTTATTGTATTGTTGTATTGGGGCTTGTTTGATTCAATCTTAT
This sequence comes from Eryngium alpinum, assembly GCA_032274865.1. NCBI lineage: Eukaryota > Viridiplantae > Streptophyta > Magnoliopsida > Apiales > Apiaceae > Eryngium > Eryngium alpinum. The sequence continues at coordinate 4,804 of JAUEJK010146089.1, forward strand.
GAAATATAACATAATGGAATGAACTAAGATAGAAGAACTGATTCAATTTAAACGAATCTGTTCCTTTATTTTGTTCATTATAATCTTATTAAGATAAATGATTCTATGTGTGTCCTATATTTTGCAGGCTTTAAAAATATATTTCTTGATCTTGTAGTGTATAAACTTCAATTGAAAATCCTTGGGTGTTAATATTTTCTTGTCATACATTTTTTATGATGGTGATGATGATTACATATATAATACTGGGTTTTTTTGAATTATCAGGTGACTTTTATTATAAATCTCTTAGTTTTTATTTGTCATGGATTGTCGCCTTCTGGAAGTCACATGTAGTACTCTTCATCTAACTTGGTTTACAAGTGACTGGTTGTCAGTCAGCAGAACTTATTTCCTTACTATGTTTTTGCTTTAAAGATTGCATTTGCTAGTAGCGTAGACATTAAGATCATCAATCTTCCAGAGTCTGATGGGTTTCTTGTAGGTACAATATTAGTTTTGGTTCACCGAGTTCAAGATAGACTTCTGTCTTCCCTCGAACTGCTTTTTATTTCCATATTTCCACTATGTTTTATATCTTTACTTGGTGCCTTTCTGTTCAAGTAAAAATCTGCCAGTTGTCAGCTCTATCGAACTCATATTGAAGTCATGCCTTAGCTTGATATAGTAGTATGTCTTCTACAAAGCTGATTTGCCAACTTTAGTTTCTAACTTGTGACCTACTAAACACCTTGATTATTGTAAAGGGAAGGTAACATCTGATGAAAGCGAAGATTACTTTCCAGAAAATGATAGTGCACATAATTGTGACGAAGATGAAATGAACATTGCTCCTGTTATATCTAAGGTATGTAAGATTTATAATGGTTTCCTTTCCCATTATGTAGATTCTAATATTATTATTTAATTAACATACAAGCTTATCCTCTTAGCGAAATAAACGAGTTATTGCGGTGCATGACAAGGAAAGTGGACAAACGACCCGTTCTCGAGCAAGTGTTGCTGCGATTGTTGCTAAAGAGGTCAGAAATCTTATTTCTTCTTTAACATGTTTGATTGTTTCTATTTTTTACTATTTAGTTGATGCTTACCTTGTTCTAGTGGGTGCGTCTTGAAACTTGATTACCCTGTTCACTACATTATATAATCTATTTAATTGGCGATAATAACTAAGTTTATCCTATATATACTATGTATCATGTGTAGGTCTAGTTAAACCTCTGAGAATCTTTGCGAATATCTTATTAATAAGTTGTATAATATAATTAAGTTTATAAATAATTTGTAAGTTATTAATATTTGAATTTTAGGCCTTTAAATATGACATATTAATACGAATTGGCCAATTTTAAGTGCTAGACCTTCCAGTACTATTATGATAGTTAAAAATCTTAAAAATCTGTGTAAATTTGTAGTGCACTAAACGAAAAGAACCTTAAATAGTTGGGATGCTAACCCAAAGGAGATTCAAATGACATGCCATAAGAATCTCAAAGCACAAATAAGATTTAAAAAAATGAACAAAGCTAGAAACTAGACATAATTAACTAGCTAGTTATAACCAACATGATAATCTAGTGTCCTTTAAGGCAGTCTGGTGAAACCATATGGATTATTGAATCCTGCTTTTTGTTAAATCAACACATTATGCAGCCATGAAAGATGCAGGATGGATCACATTCTGATGCAAGCAATCTGCTATTTCTCTTTGTCCATATAACCTGCAGGGTTTATATTGAGAATTTACTCGCATACTTTCGTATTAATTAGAGTAGACAGATGCACATGGTTAGAGATGACTGAATTAACTGAGTGAATCAACTGGTTGCTAAATTTGTGGAATCCATCCATCTCACTTAGCACCTTCGGACAGACAGCTGTGTAGAATCTGTTCCTTAAAACTTTGTCTGAGTTTGGAGGGAGAGAGAATACCGTCCATCAATGTATAAGCTTACAATTGGACGAACAATAATAAAAAAATCGAAAAGATATAAATGTACAATTATTATTGGAGTGCATTCCTATTAATAACAAAATATAGATAATAGAGAATGACTTCTTATTTAGAACATATAATTATTATTAGTTAGTTAGACTCACTATTTATTTTTAAATATATATTATTTATATATTTAAAATTTTATTATAAGTTAAATATAAAATGAGTTTAATATAATATATAAATCGAATATAATTTTTTTATTTAATTACGACTATAATGCTCATTTTAATTTAATTAAAATTATAATATTTAAAAATTTTATATATTTTATTTTATGTGTTTGTCTATATATATATATATATATAAAGAGAGAAAGTATTCTTACTTGAGTATAATAGCTCTTTCTTATTTAATTAATTTTAAATAAGGTGTAGGAAGGTGTTTGAATTATTTTAGGTTTAAAGGATTCTTACTTTATATTTTAATTATAATTAGAGTTTAATAATGAAGATGAAATAAAAAATTTGCAAAAGTAGAAAGGGTCGGACATAATCTACTCTTTTCAAATCAAATGAAATGCAGCAAGTTATAGATTAGTATTGTTCAATGTGTGTAATATTCTTTGTTGTCACCCCTGAATCGTGGTTATATGCTAGACCTCATCATTGTATGAACTGGCTAGGAGTATTGATTTTAAAAATCTATTTTATATCTATTAAATCTAGACTTAAAAAATTGTGTGTAACTTGGAAAATGATTATATTCTTTATACACCAGTAGATATTTGAGTACTCAAGGCAGTAGTATACTAGTTAATGAAATTGGGTTGTTTGCTTTAAGAAGATCACCATTTTATCCGATAACTATATTAGTTAATTTACGTTTATATTTACAGTTAAGTATTATATTTCACTCATTATGTTTCATTTGATAAGTACTATGTTTTATGCTTACTAAAAATGATATTTTACCTTGATGGCCTGATACATACTTAAGGGCACTGGTGAACCTTCAGTACCACCTGCTACTATGAGGTCTGAATCCTCTAAGAATGAAAAGCTAGGTTCAATGGCTGCATTCTTGGCTATGCAGGAAAAATAGAAGCGTAGCCAAGTAGAAGCTGAAACTATTCTGCCAGAAACTAATGACTTATCTCCAACAGGTTCTCTATTATTCAACGTATTTAGTAATCTTTTAATGTAGTTCAACAATGTTTAATATTATTCTTTTCATTTTATAGATACAACATCTGCACATGCAAAAGGAACTTATAGAGGACCAACAAAAATAGATCCGCACACACACGAAAGAATGAGGATAGAAAGGAGATTAAGCTTAATGAGCTTTTTCAGCCTGTAGACGATGATGGTAATGTTATTACTGAATTCAACAATTTTTAGGGACAATTGCAAGGGAGTATGTGCCACTTGATTATATTAGTTGGCGTAAGGTGACTGATAAGAATGATTTGTGGGAGTATGTTAAGGTCAGTTTTTTATTACTTAAATAATATAAAAAAGATTACTTCAGAACTATTATCTATGCAATATATGTTTTTGTTATGTAGTAGAGCTCTCATGCAACCGCGATTTGGCCTTCAAAACTCGGACATTTTTAAAATGTGTACCCTGTCAATGAATTCTAAGATAACAAATCAGTTTAATGTTATTCACAGTTGTTGTCTAACTGATTTCGATTGAAAAGGTGTCATTGTTTGTGGCTTTTTGTTGCAATGAGCTGCGAGGGCCTAAAAAATATAAGGATCAGGCGAATATATAGATATATGTCAGGAATACTCCTTGTAGCTATGTTGACGAGGAAGCATATTATTTGCTAGCATACCAAGTGTTTGAGGAATTATGCATAATAATTATAGTGTAGATCAATTGCGTACAAGTGTTTGTTTGAAAGATCTGTTGAATTCTCACAATGAGGTTTAGACCAAGTAACCTAGTGATTGTTGAATTTTACATTGCTTGCTGTTAATTGTGATTGTGGCCAGGTGTTAGATAAAGTAAGGTTGGAATAATAGTAGATTTAAACTGTCAGTGAAATCAAATTAGCACTATCAATCTGTTGAAATAGAGGTGTTTGATAATTTAAGGCTGCATAGGAAATTTCTGAGAATTCTGAAGTAAGAGACTGGCTAAGTTGGATGTTCATTGGCATAAAGTTTCACTGAATTTCAATTTCCAGATTCTAAACCTTAAGCTAAGTTCAGTTTCCATTGTTGTGTTTGATTGCAAACTGTGTTAACTCTTTGGAGAAGAAAACATAAGAAGCATTTTAATGATAAGCTTGAGAAGTTCACCTTGCTGTTGTGAACCTAGATAAATGCTTCTAACTTTGACATCTCTGCAACCATTTTACTTATTATCTTGCTTATTGCAATAAATTTTGTATTTGTAGTAGCATTTTAATATTGCATGCCAGTTCACATTTAATAATATAAATGTTCTTTTGATTACAGTCAAAAGTAGAAGATATACGTTCGTCCGGAAGGGATGTCGAGACTATAGATCCGTTACTTTCTATGGACTCCCACGCACCATCTTGGCTCATCGGGAGGCATGTAAATGCAAAAAAAAATAAAGAAAAGTATGAAATCAGTCGAGTCTGACCTTCCTGACAACTACATTGAAGACTTGATCATGAAGATTCGACATCAAGTAACAGAAGAAATGGAAGAAAAAGTAAACCAAAAAGTGAGAGAAAATATGACTTGGATGATAAACAAATTGGGAGAAGCTAATCCAGATATAAAGCTTAACATTGACGAGATTTGTGCGCTGCAATCTGGTTTTGGTGGTAATGATGTTAATGGTTCTTCTAAGGACTAGCAGATTATTTTAAAAAAATAAATAAATTATAGTATGAACTCTTATTGAAACATTAGTTTGAAACTTTTAATGGGTATATTAGACGATGATTTTAATAATTATATAGCACAGTTTCTATTGATATGCTGACATGATGATTCTAATATTTACAAAGCAACAAATTTTTAGAGCTAAATGTGTGGCTATTAATTGAACTATATGTTGTGATTTTTAGAGCAAAATATGTTGCAATTAACCAACAAAAAATGTTGCAATTGATAAGAAATTATGTTGCCAATTAACTCAAATTGTGTTACAATTAAGATGAAAAAGTGTTGCATTACTTTGAATATTGTGTTGCTACTACCTGTAATATATGTTGCATTAAATCGATAAAATGTGTTGCCAAAAACTATTAATGTTGCAAGAAAAAAGTGTTACTTTTGATAGAAATTGTGTTGCTACATTTTTTTAACGAAGTGTTGCTATAGGTCTCGTTTTAGCAACACAATTGCAAGTGTTGCTTAAGTAAGGAAAAAATGTTGCAATAGATGACTATTGCGACACTTTAGTACGTGTTGCTATAAATATGAAAAAATGTTGCCTTTGATACCTAAGGCAACAGCAAAAAAAACAACGTTTTATTTTTGCAAAAGTGTTACCTTTGATAGCTAGGGCAACATAATTATATCTAGGACAACATTTTTATAATGTTTCCATAGACCATCTATGATGTAGTGATATTAATAATTAATTCTATTTCTATTTTTGGGCTTCCTACATTTGCCCCCTATTTTCGGTGTAATTTATTATCCGAAAATACGACTCGTTTCGAACCAAAAATAGCCAAATCTCTCAAAATTTTCCACACTCTAACTCCCCTCCTAGGCCCAGACGCCTAGGAGGTTCCTTATTTGCTTAACTCGGCAAGAATTGAGGATCAAAAGAGTCCTCCTGGGCGCCAGGCGCCTAAGAGCTCCTCTTCCCTCCTACTTGGCATGATTTTACCTATGTTTGGGACTCCCCACTACCCCTGGTGCCTAAGAGGTCCTTAGGACACCTACTTGGCAAGATTCTGGTGCAAAAATAGGACTCATAGACGCTAATCACCTAGGAGAGGCTCTCCCTTTTACTTCAACATTCATAAGAGTATCTATGGGGTCTTATATGAGGAATGGATACCTATTGAATTATTTTACTATCAATCTTGATGTTAATAAACAACAATTCGACCCTCCCTAGGAGATGCTCTGACATCCTTCCTTGGCATAAACAACCTATATTTATGATACTCCTAGGCGCTAGGTGCCTAGGAAGCCTCATTCGATTTCCCTTTCATGCTTCATTGAATATTCATGATACCTTGTGACGAAGGGGTGCCTAGTAGCTACTCTTAATACAATCCTTAGCTTACAAAGACAATTTTAAGACCTTCTCTAGGCGCTAGGCGCCTAGGAAGCTCTTTGTTCCCTTACTTGGCATACAAAACAATCTCTAGAAGTCCTCCTAGGCGCTAGGCGCCTAGGAGAATTCTTC